>CM060846.1:111027597-111120097 GCA_030762175.1 Metallyticus violacea | reverse complement strand
TTTAAGCTATGGGAAAACTGAGAGATTTAAAGCATAATTTGTTGAAATATGCATCATACTTCACAAATTTAACCCCCTCCGACCTCTATCATTTCCCAAAGCTCTAATTCTTATTTGCTGGTTAGCATTTTCATCAAATCAAGAGACAATTGCAGCTGTAGAGGAACATTTTGCAAGCCTTCCAGAAAACCATTTCAGAGAGAGGATAATTGCATTGGACCATTACTAGAGCAGACACATTGATCTTAAGAGAAATTATCTTGTAAAATATAAATAAACTCATTCCTGCATTGTTAGGCCGAAACCTTTCCAGACCCTCATAGACCAAATTATAGTTACACAGAAAAATGGAACAAAAATATGCAGGTGTACCAAAACATTTTGTTAGTTTTTTTTATATTCATTACATTTGTTTAGATTCTAAGTATTTAATTAATCATACTTTTGCACCATTTTTGCTAATATTGCACTATTTTTAATATTCTTGTGTAAACTATCATTTTGGTACTAACTTTAATGGATTGCTGCAATTTTTGCACATCTATATACATAATACCTCCTACTGGAAAATAATTAAACTAGCTCGGCCAGTATTTATATCGATCAATATATTTTCCAATATTTTCTACAACAATGGAGACCAAAATCATCACATAATACCAGAGATAAGTCATAAGTCATGACATCTGTATTTTTTTCTCGCGAACAAGGGTCAAAATGAAACATTTAAGATAATGATTGAAAATGTATGAAACATACTTTCGAATGAAGCCACTAGATTGTTAGCAGAGTTGCATGTCTCAGCACGTTTCGAAGTTTAGTTGGTGAGCCACAGTTATCATAAATGGAGGTCATGAATAGTGAACAACGTGCGTATGTGAAAATAGAATTTCTCAGCGGCAGGAACGGGCGAAAATGCCACACAGAGCTACTGAAAGCATTGGGTGTGCGTGTCCTACCCTATCGAACAGTTGTGCAGTGAACAGAGGCCTTCAAACGGGGCAGAATGTCGACTGCCGATCTGCCGCGCATTAGGCCTCCTATGTATGCCAGCGGACAAGGATGTAAGGGTGATGGTGGTGGAACTGTGTTTATGTGAGATAGGCGCTGGACACTTGTGGAATTAAAAGAGCAAACAGGACTTCCGGCAAAAACAGTGCACCGCATTTTATGAGAAGACCCGAATATGAGAAAAATGTGTTTCAAAGAGGATGCCACATCAATTAAGTGAGGTACAGAAGTATACACGCTTCAAAACATGTCACATCAGTTTGGAGAGATTTCAGGAAGAAGGATATGTCATGTTGAATCACATCATTTCAATTGATGAAACGTGGGCAAGGGCGTGTGAATCATAACTGAAGCGACAGTCCATTGAATGGCGTCACCGTGGATCACCAAGCAAACACAAGTTTTTCCAAACTCCTCAACCAACAAAAATCACGGTCATGATGAGGTATGACAGTCAAGGTGTGCTTGTGTGTAATTCAGTGCGTGAGGGGACCACGATGAATATGCAGTATTAGTGACACAAGTGCGCCGTGCAGAAAGCACCATACAGCCAGAAATTTTTAACAAAGCCACTATTCTCCACGATAAAGCGACAGCTCTCACAGCTGACAGTGTCAAGCATCTTTTTATAGCTGTGAGGATGGAAAGTTCTTTCACACCCTCCATTTTTGCTCGATCTCACTCCCTGTGATTATGTTCTCATCCCAAAAGTGAAGCAGCCATTGCGAGAGAAACGTTTTTCCTAACAAAGTGGATATTTCGACGTGAGGTGGCCTCAAGCCAGCAACTCACATGCATTGCTGGCAACGAACCGTTCATGTACTTGGAGACAACTTCGAATGTTACTAAACACCGTGGATTACCTGGAAGACCTGTCCTGTGTAAATAGTTGCGTGTAACCTTTGCTCATGCCATAATAAACCCATGTTATCCATTTGCTTGTGTTTTGCTTTTTCCCTACGAGGGCTGCCTACATCCAGCCTTCCGTTGGTGGCATCTCGGCAGTAAATGTTGTATACTGTCAATATCTTAGGTTTTCAGTGTTGTTCCTTATTCGCGAGAAAAACCATGACAAATAACGCATCCTGGTTGATCTTGCTTTAGGTAAGTTGCATAAGCGCAATTATTTAATAACTATATAAAAACGACATTGGGTGCATTGCTCCATTTAGAAATCTGTTGTTTCATGTAAATATTTTCCACCGTAGTGTCTCACCCACATCTCTATGCACTTGACTTTACCCGCTACTTATTTCTATTCCAGGTTGACAATGGTAACATCTTTGGGAAATATGAATTTGTTTTTTTTACATACCATATCTAACAAAATCTAAATTAATATTTATATTGATTTCTCATTAAGCTCTCTAAACGAAATCTAATAATGTTTTTATAATTTTAAATATTTGAGTGAAATTGGTTTAGAAAAAATACGCTTTTTTGCCGAAATTGTACATGTTTTATCCCTTTGATTACTTTATAATGAAACCTAAAGTATCACATAGTTAGTCCATTTACGCCGCATTTTTTTCAATTTCATATACTATACACACTCTTATATTGTCTGCTTGTGATAGAAGCTGTCGGAAATGTCGGTAGGTGTTCTGTGTACAAAGTGTGATTAGTCAGTGTTACTATTTGGCTAACACAAACAGCACTCTCCTCACCATTTTCGCCATGCTAACACATGTTCAGATAATCAACACTTCAACAAATAATTGTTCAAAGCACCAGAGCCCTAATTATTAGCGTCCTAGTATGTTTTGTACCTATTGCCTGTGCTTTCAATTTGATCGTGATCTGTTCAGTAATCTCCTAGTTCACTTCAATTTAAGCGCACGTTTTCAGTATAAAAGAATTTTTATCTTGATATTTTTTAAACTTAATATGCCCACAATTTATCTTCATACCTCATTTTTCCGCAAATAAAATGGTTGTAACTGTAAAATTTGGGTAAAAAAAGTAAATATAACGTTTTAATACTCTTGTCATCGTTTGAAAGGAAATCGGAGCTAATTTATTTGCTTTTTCTTCCACCTTAAAACAGGATATAATGCATTTTCAACAGTCTCATTGATACTCAATTGAGATTATTAATACACTGTTGCTCAAAAATAGTTTCTCTCTTATGTTCATTTATTTTATTCCTATTATCTCTGCTATCGTCATCTATAACTTGCATTAGGAATAGCGTCTTTCAGAGCTTAGGACCTTTTACAGATTAAATATCGTGAAATATTCTGAATTGTCCTATTCACTTGATACTTCCATGCGAACGTCTTTCAGCCAGTTACCTAATTGACAGTCAATTGACCAATGACAATATAATTACACTGAGTTTAATTTATATGGGTCATCATAGATTCCACCAATGAAATGAAAGAAAATTTTGAATTTTGATCAATCACAGCCCGATATCGCTGTGAAATAATTTTACATTTTTATCAAATTCCTTTACCACACGAAGTGAATTTTCTTCTGATCAGCCCCAACTCTACACTCCCACTATGATTCCTGAGTATCATACACATTAATCAAGAATATCATTCGGCAATAATAAATAAAGTGCGGAGTTCTCCTTCCACGTCTTCATATATTCATTGCCAAATGTCTTTTAAAACCAATGAAATAGCAGCCCCTTTATTCAAATGTTTTCAATAATTAATATGTATTCACTCAAGCAATTGTTTTTGCCTATTCAACCAAAGAGTCTGAAATAATTTTGTAAACTATGTAACAATGCCTGCCTAAAACCATATAATAAACACGTTCAGAATGGTAAAATGTTATCTCTGTTTTATTTTCCTCAGTTAGTATTAATGAATCGAACGGTAGCAATTATAACAAACGATATTGGTATATTTCAGTCTCGCGGTTTCTGGATAGGTAGCTGTTCGTTAGTAAGTATAACATTTTATACAATTGTTAACATTCTATGGGCGAATTTCAAATAAGGGGGGCGCCAAAAATGTGTACACACTACAAGGAAAGAAAAAAAACTGTGTTATCATAGCAAAACTGAATTTATACAAACAGAAAATGATGAGTACTAATCATATTAGATTTTTACAGTTACAACAGTTGCTCAAAATGCCCACCATCGACATCGGTACACTTCTGAGTACGTTGAACTACTGATTAAGCAACGTTTGCGAGAGGGTCCTCAGCGATTGCAGCACATGTCGTTTCAGGGTCATCTTCACTTAGCTCATGCAAAAGTCTTGGAATGAAAACTTTCCTTTGCTGTTTTAATAATACGACGTACGCTGGTTCTGCTAATCCCAGTCTCACGTGCACATTGCTTTGTAGATTTCTGCGGTGAGTACTCAAAACGTTTCAAAACCATAGCCGAGGACGCGGGGCTTGTTGCTGTGCGAGATCTCCCAGATCTGCCCTTGAGAACATCGTATACGGTACCGTGAGTCTCAAATTTGTCTCGAATGCGTGCAATTGTTACTCGCATTGGCGGTTCTGTTCTGTACACACGTCTTTGAACAACAACAACAACAACAACAACAAAAACATTCTCGGTTTTCCAATACCACTTCAAAATTGCTTTCCGCTGTTCAAACGATAACCTTGGCTCCAATTTGTTGTAGCAACGAATGTGAGTCACATCAGTTTACAGAACATCGATAATTTTGGCTTCATTTATTGATTGTTGATTTGCCTGTCATATAGCAACGCTATCATAATGTATGTAAGTCACATCTATACACAGAACATCATACTACTCATTACTGTTGTTTTTCGGTCCAACTTTGAAATATATTAGATATCTACTGTGAAAGTGTGTATACATTTTTGGCACCCTCGGTATATATATATATATATATATATATACACACATATACACACATACATATATATTACTTTTATTCTTATTCTATTCATAAAAAGCCCTAAATCCGTATTTGGCTCTTCTCTATTGGCATTAGTGACAATTGACATTTGTCTGTTGCAAGATGGCTTAAAAAGTTAATTGTTCATAATGTAAATACACAATTATTACAATTTTGTAAGCTAAGCTTAGGGGAATTATGTTTAAATTCTTATTTTATTCGTGAAATGATCCTAATAAATATCACTCTAGGGTCTGAGCTTTTCAAACCCACTACGTTCGGGAAGTTATCGGCAATCGCAGACCCTCTTGTGCTATTACTTGTGATGATAATAAATAGCCCGATGATCAAAAGCTAGATTTTTTCTCCTATGTTCATTTGTTTTATTCCTATCATCTCTTTATCGAATCTATTACTGAACGAGCATAAAAATGCATTTCTTCAAGTTTAAAACTATAACCTCAAATACCCGATTATTATCCTATAACCTATAATCATAACTTGAAATGCTTAGTTGCATATAATAAAATCAAATGTGAAGATCGATATTCTGGAGAAATCTTGCCGATTAAAACTTAAATAAGCTGATAACTTTCCTGAGGCAATTTAATTTAATGCAGCATGCATTCCTTAAGCTCAATTTAATTACCGGAAAGCTATCAGAACTCGTATTATGGAAAGTAATCTCGTGTGTTGCGTGCCCATACCTATTTCTGCAGTAAATCCAGGAAAAACACGTCCGAAGACTGACTGGGTAAGTGCGTTACAAATGTGACTTGCAATGTATATCGATCCGCACATTTTTGCCTCTTTTCTGTAGTCACTTAGACAGCACGAGCTGCCCACTGATTTGATGAAGTGCGTGCTTTCAACACAAAGGGCTCTGATTCAATGCCGATGAGTGTAAGTAAGTGCCTATTTCCTTGCTGTGAAATGGCAAACCTCAAATAACTTAAGCCTTGAGGCTCAAGAGTTAAACGCTCATTAGAATATTTGAATGTAAAGTGCCGAGAGATATATTCAAATATTTTCAGCTATACTGATGTACTGATGTGACGCTGCTCTTATAAGAAACAGCAACCATTATACATTTGTAACATTCTCGGCCACAACCCCAAAACCCATTCACCTAGCTGACATGGTTCTTACTCACAGTGGGTCTGTCCTTGATGACATTCATAAGTATTGGGACGAGAATGGCATCGTCATGTTACACTCTTTTATTTTCTCCCTTAGAGAAGGCATTTCCGAAGTCAGAAATTCTCACACCCTAACGGATAAGATATATCGATATCTACTATTTGGACCCATGGCTCAAAATCACTTGATCAATACTTTTCAGATTTTAATTCCGAATTCTCCAACAAGTTCAACTCTCAAGTGTTACCTTTCTGGAGGTAGATATCTTTCTATCCCGTAACTCTTCCTTACATAAGCCCCAACAATTTGCAATGTATCTTCATTTTGATAATTATTAGCTCTCGTACTTAAAGAGATCCATTTTTTTCTACTCTTTCGAGGTTACCATATTTGTAGCAACTTTACACCTTTAGATACCCGTGCAAAAACTTAGTACAGAAAATATCCTGCTTGTCTTTCACAGTCCAGCTTCATCCCAGTGCACAAAAAATTCCAAAACAAGCCCAGAAAATCTGCCAAGAAATTGATTAATTTGATCACTACCTGCATTCCTGGAATTCATCGCCTCTACCCTATTATAAACGAATGTCTTAAGCCTTTGTTGATACATGCGTCCATGATTGATTTCGGAGTTTTAGTAATTATGTCAAAGCACAAAACCTTCAATCAAAATTATAACTTAAACAGGACAAAAACACAAATCACTCACCTTCAAAGTAAAATGGTAATATCAAGTGGCAGATTTTATATACCAATTCCCTTTGATGCAATGGAGCCACGAAGTTTGTTTTGTCCCATATTAATGATAATGCGGGAAAAAAATCTCCAGAACGGTCATATTGTATGCAGACCAGGGAAAGGAAAAACAGCACTTATTACCAAATGGTAATAGCTTTCATATTACTAGTCCATTTTTAACATTTTATGCACAATTATTAACTCTGCAAGCTCTCTACATAATAAAAATGTCCTAAATGTCATACAATCCTAGTAACCTTTTTAGTATCCTCAAAAGCATTTACAAGCTTAACAATAGTTGCACAGTGAGATTTTCTGTAGTATATTTAGTTTCATCGACAATGCAAGCAAAAAAGGGACAATTATCGGCTTCTTTATGGGTATAACACTAATGAAAATTTCTCTAAAAGTAGCTTCATCAACTTTTAATTACTCACTTTCTAGACACATCTGGGTTTGTTCTTGAATACATTCGATCAGATTATTCTGAATATTTTCGAAAGTCTCTTGAAGTAGCTTATTTTCCCCCAAATGTTCTTTTAGTTGTAAATTTATATTTCATATTTAATATCAAATGAAATATAGCTCTGAAATCTCCAGGATTATTTTAATCGCCTGATTCCAAGTCTAGGGACTAGGGGAAAGCTCTTTTTGCATATAAATTAACATTTTATAAATATTTTTTTCATTTCTTCATTATTCTGAAATTTTAGCAGTTTATTATGCTCGTTAAGTAAGTCACAGACGTTGAAATTTTGAGATAATCATACCTTTTAACTGTGCCTGGCATAATGCAGGGCCAGAAAAAGAATTTATCCTTTGAAATGTTTCTACACAACCATTTATTATTATTGTACCAAGTGCTTTGAAATGCACTTCTGTCTCGTAGCAATGATAATTTCAGTGTAGGCCATTAGGCCCTTAAAATTTAATTTATTTCACACTTCGTTCTTCTTTAAAAGCAAATTTGCAACAAACTAGTTATAATAGCTTCACTATTATATTCCCTAGAACTGGAACTAGGTTTATCCATTTTCACCCAGTAAAATATTATAGAGAAAGGATAAAATTAACATGTACACCACATTAACATTATCAATAAATTCACTGTTTATTATAGATAAAAGGCGATAAAATTGCTGTACTGATAGCTCTCACTTTGCTGCCTACTTTCACGGACCTCACGAACCATCTTCACAAGAAGGGAATGGGTGACTCGTAACTATAGCAATCATAGCATCACACACACTATCTGGCCTTCAGTAGGAGGCTAATTTCTGGTGGCCTTAGTAAGCTACAATCATAGAATATAGCACCTTTGGAGGAGCGATAGCTCACCCGAGAGAATTGCAATTGTGACATTCCATCTAAAATCGGACAAAACGTTAAAAAAATTGGTCTAACTTGTTTTAAAATCAAAGAATTAATAAAAATTATAGAGAAATAAATGACAATAATTTTGCAAAATATAAATCTCTTGTTCCCAGTACATTTTGATACAACAAATGTTAGTTATTTTGCGCATAAAGAACAATCGCGCCTTCAAAAAATATATATCTTGAAATCTACACTGAAGAAACACAAATTAAAACCACACATTACATTATTTTTAAAGCTTTTTGAGGTCATATAACCAATCTATATTCATTGATTTATTTAATCAAAGGATTGTTATTTCACTATAACGTACTTTAAGAGCTGCATTAAGTTTAAAATAATGAAATACATATTAGTATTTTCTTAGCATAGTGTAATAAGTATCAACTTTCTGAAGTATGCTATGTATCAGAAGCAGTTTACAAAAATTAAAACTTTTAATAAAAAACCATTTTAACGTGTGGTGGGAAGTTGTCCTCATACAGCCTTCTTGTTAAGACTTGGACTAGCACTATAGTTACTGTTGAGCACACTTCTGCTGCACGACCACACACCATGCGTTCACTGGAGAAACTGCACGCGAGCGGAAGTGTTTTTATGTAACTCTCCTATCTTTCCGAATTTAGTTTCTCGCTTCCTGTTAAAGATACCAGTAATTTGAAAAGCATGAACTTATTCTATATAAATAAGAAATAATCGTGGACTGTAAAACTATTTTAAAGTGAATGAAAGTTTATGAAACAAATGAAATACAAAAGCAATCCTTAGGACGAAATAATGTTTATCATTTGATATTAATTTGGTTTATATATTCCGAAACGAATCAATTATTTATTTCTAAAGTTTAAAAATACTCTAACGTAATACCCTTCAATCAGACTGTTAATGATAAATTACCCCTATTTTGCATAAGCTTCGCCTCTATAAATTCATAAATTTTCGGTCACATATAAACATAGAATGAATTTTCCATGCCTGATTTCACATGGACAAATATACAACAGAACATTAATTAAATTGTGAATGAATGCTTGCAATCAGTAGAGCAAAAATTTAATGTTTAAGAAATGAGGAAAGTGCACAAGGAGCAGGAGGTCCGGCCTCTTCCAAAAGCCGCCCATGCTTTTATCCCTTATTTTAGATGTGTTGACTTGGGTCCACTGTTCACTCCTAAGTAAGAATCAATTGGATTTTTTCTTAAAATTTTCAGCCAAAATATAAATGGAATGACTTCTTATGAAGAACAAACTTTTAAAATAATCGTAAAATGCTTCTGCTCCTATTGTAGATCTTGGCATTGTCTCATTAGACGGTTGAGCGAGCAGGGAAAAGAATCATAATCAATATACGTTTTTAAAATGATATCAGAAAATTGTAAATGTTTTGCGAACGAATAGGAACAGCGACAAATTCCGTGAAAACGTGATATCTCCTCATAAGGTAAAATTGATTTTAACTAGACACTAGGTTCAGTATATATTGGATGGATGGATGGATGGATGGATGGATGGCCTGGGCGGAGGATTCTTTCGGTACTTGAGCTTTGCTCACGGTTGACCTTTTGTGCCTATGCCCCCAGTGGTGACACCTCCGGGAGCAAGATACCAGGTAAGGGACATCGAGCGGCCATACTCTACGGGCGGTGACTGTGCGGAAGTAGATGGGGTCCCCAACATGTTTTCCGATAGAGCATCTAGACGTCGGTGGAGGCCCCTCCCCCGAGTTGTACGAGCCCCTCAGAAGGTCCGCCCCCATTCCAGATGTCGGAACAGAAACCTTTCCACAGCGCGAGCCACCTTCATCTAGCCCTAGCACTTTTGGCTCTGTAAGAAAACCACCGGAAAGAAGTGATATAAAATAAGAGAGCAGAACATTTGTGGAATATAAATATTCATTGCAGCATTTACCTAAGTGACCAAGGAAAAAAAAAAAAAACACTAAAGAGTCAAGGTCATGAAGCCAGTCCAACGGGATTTAAAGCCGTGACCTTCCGGATGGCAATCCCAATCGTCATGTCCGAGTCATCCCCCTCTGTTAGTATTTTGATGTTGTAATCATTACCTAAGCCTCAATGTACTAATTTCCTGTACCATGGTGAAATATATCGCGAACATCTGCAGCAGTTACTACATTTGTACTGTTAACATGAGCAGTTCATTCATAATATAATATTATTGCTCTTGATTTCAGTCCAGTATTAGCAAACGATCTATAAGCGATCAACAGTTTTTTTTATAAAGCTCCTTAGAGCAAAAATTATTTACTTATATCTTCCACTTTCTCAAATATCGGTAAAATTCGCGACACATAAGTGATACTGTCTCTGACACCAGTTTTTTAATACATACATTCCTATTTTCAATTGTGAATAAAACACTTTCATCACCAATGTGTATAAAAGTTTCACAATGATTAGATTGAAATCAAGAATTTCCAGCTGTCAATCATTATGGACTTAGGGCTCATTCTCTCTCTCCGTTTCCTGTATGTGACCTTTCGAAAACCGCCATGGGTGGCCGAGGTCGTTAAAGCGCGGACTCGTGAGCGGGAAGTCTGCGGTTCGAATCCCACCAGAACCGTCTTTCCTGACTGAGGGGTTTTCCAGGTTTTCCTCAGTCCTCATAAATAGCAAATGCCGGGGAGATACCCTAAACTTAGGCCTGGAACGCTTCCTTCCCTAGAAAAATACTCCTTTCCCAATTTACCATTTCATCTCATGTATCATCAGTGTCCACCGTCTGTGGTGTCTAGGTAGTAAAAACGGGCGTTAAACGCCATTCAAGGGGGGAAAAAAACCTTTCGAAAAAATTCTAAGAAATACATCGATAAATCTATTACTTTCTCAGAGTTTTGTCTAATAATCTTTTGAAGTCTACCACAAATATTTTCAATGAATTTTCCTTTGAAATTGATTCTAATACGATCGGATTCAATTGCCCTTTAGCATTCAGTAATGACCATGGGTATCATTTGTTTTTATGGTTGCACAAAACCTTTTTACCATGCACTTCCAAAAATATTACCGTCTGCTAAACTCTCTGCTTGCTACATTTATAATTTTTAAATACAATGCGCTCTTATCTCTTTGTTACTTTCAATTTTCACGAATTCCATGGCTTTACCTAGTAGAAACATTGGACAGTACATGATGTCCAAAAATCCCCCAAAATGTAGATATTTTAAATAGGTTCAAAAGCAAACATATTTGTTCTTTTGTTTTTTTATTTATTTATTTATGGACGCTCTTGAACATCTCACGTCATCAGCGTCCCATTCAACTCAGGGCGTGAAACGGCCGACACATTTTGCTCAGAGGCCTCTCTTTCAGGCTTGAGGTTCTTTTTCGTGCCGTAAATGTACGACACGGGACCCACCGCTTTACTTCCCTTCCGAAGGAAGCCATACTTAGGATTTTTACGCCCGAAAAAGTCCATCGGTCCTGGCCGGGTTCGAACCAGCGATCTTGGGTTTAGGAGGCAAGTATGGTTACCACTACACCACCAGGACCGATTTGTGCTTTTGTCCCATATACACTTTTAATGCATATTTGTGCTTTTGTCCTGTAAATTACCAACTTTGATAGCGACATTTGCTTATTGTAGGCTTTGTAGGGCTTTTATAATTGTTTAACATACCACAATTGCCGCCTGGTAAACAATTACGTCTTTGTAATCGTTGCTGTACATGCTCTGTCGCGCAAAAGTTTTAATAAACACTTATCGATCTATAAAACTTTGTGCATTTAGAGAAGGAGAGATTGCTACAATTTTCTACATAAAGCGCATGCACCTCCAGATTAAATTTTACAAATTAATATACTCGTATTGTATTGACAGTAATAAATGTTAAATCGAGCTTTAGTAGTAAATCTTGTCCTCTCAAGCGGTATTTGAAGTCTTAAACACCAGGATCGTAGCAGCCGACGATACTGGGATTATCCTCTCTCGGCTAAACAGATATTGTATCGGAAAACACTTTCTCATTTACACTATATTCCAAAACTCCCATTTATGATAATTTCACCTACTTTTTCTTCTCTTAAAACTGCGCCTTTTTTTTGTCTTGCATTCAACCAGTAAGTCCAAAATTATGCACAATATTGTTATTCCATATCCGTTTTCGTGTAACTGCCGTGAGAACCATAGTTAACAGATTCAGACAGATAATATTCTATTCGGAAGAGAGATTTATTTAATATCGCATTAGGTTTTCTCTTCAATCTGTGAAAAATAACACTTAGTTATCGCCTAATTTGCGTGTCTACTTTTAGTCCAATTTTCTTTGGATAAATTCACGTTTGTTTATCAACTCTTATGACATTTATATAACTTCCTTGTATCAGAAAATCAAGACTACGAATTCAATCCCGGCCAGGAACGATGTACTTTTAGGGCGTAAAAATCCCAAGCATGGCTTCCTTTGGAAGGTAAGAAAGGCTTTCCTTGGTCCCGTGTCGTAGATTTATGGTATATAAAAGAGCCTCGAGCCTGATTGAAGAAGTCTCTGGGCAAAATTTATCGGCTGTTCCATGTTCTGATTTGAATGGGACATTAGTGACCTGAGAAGTTAAAGAGCTCTTTAAATAAACAATTAACTCGCAACAGTTAGGATAAAACTCTTTAAGCAGAACAAACAACCCTTCCAGGGAAAATAATTCTATATTGCATTGTACTAGAAATTGGTATTCATAAATAAGTGAACTCATAGCACACCTTGCTTCAGCCATATTTGATAAGGGATAGCTTAACAAGTACTCCAAATGAATCTGTTTAATTTCATAATTAGTATTAACGAACGAAAACTTTTCTGGAATATGAGATGTGTAAAATACAAAATATTATGTAGTGAAAGCATTATGATAGCAAACATATACAAGTGTAATTAAAAAGTATGGAGTAGGTATTTGTACTTGTCACGTCACAATAATATTGCTGGCAACTGCACAAGCTCACAAGGTACGACAACGATATGAAGGAATAATATTCATGGAAAGGGTAGTTAAACATTTTAAACATATATTAACCGTTTGTTTTATGTTTGGTGACTCGGAATGAATGAATGAATAGTGTTTAGCGCCCGTTTTTGCTACAGAGGCACCACAGGAGGACACTGATGATACATGAAATGAAATGATATATTGGGAAAGGATTCTTTTAAGGAAGGAAACGTTCTAGGCCTAAGTTTAGGGTACCTCCCCGGCATTTGCAATGCAATTTATGAGGACTGAGGAAAACTTCATTCAGAAAGGACGGTCCTGGTGGTATTCGAACCCAGACCTCCCGCTCACGAGTCCGTGCCCTAACGACCTCGGCCACCCGTGGCGGTGGTGACTCGGAGAAGCATATAATGGTAGTGCAGCCGTGTAGGGAAACGGGAGGCACAAACACAGAAGCAACTTTGAAAGGTTACATTGTTAACGAGCGTAATCAAAATAAAGCTATTACAAGTGATGGCTCAGGTTAAGCAGATAAAACACTTCCTTCCTCCACACTTGGCGCTAGATAGACGTTAGCCAAGCTCGAAACGCTCAAGCACCTGTGTCGGCAGCATCGGTTATAAACAACGATACATTTTTAACGGTCAGCAAATGGGTTATGCCATTAATTCAGTTATATTTGTACTTTATAAGCATACTAATTTTAGATAAAGCAATTTATATTTGTTTGAAAATAAAACATTACATTAAAATTAACATTATTGAAATGAAGCCATATAGCCTTCTTTTTGCTTTTGAGAACGCGAAAGTAACCTAGTTATTCCAAATAGGCAAAAGGATACAATCCCAAAATGTGCTCCTTTTAGTTTCGGTTGCGTGATTTCTTGTTAGCTATTACTAATTTAGGTAATATTAAACTAGATAATGATAAATGTTCTCATAGTTGCCTTCTTTAGTATTAAGACGTTCATGGAGCTAAAAAGAGTTTCTATAGTTTCTTGCAAGGAATTTTTTTCTCGTTTTCTCTTGGGTGTATGAGCGTGTACGCCTACCTTTTAGAAGAACTCCTAAGTTTCTCTTATCTGACGCTGTGAAATAGCCCGAACGCTAGCAGTAATGTACCAAGTTCTGCGTTTATAGTGGAAGTTTCCATTTTATTGGTAGAAGGCGTGGTACTTGTCCTAGAACTTGCATAAAGTAAATTTGTTTTCTGTTTTTCAAGCCTGCGGATACCTAGAAGCGCCTATTAAATAAAGTTTCTCGTTTGCGAAGCTTGTGGTTTACTTCAATATTCTGCTCAGTACGGTTCTGAGTACTGAGAAACTCTGGCTGCCAATTTGCTTACGAATTTTCAATTTTAAGTTCACATTTTCCATTTAATTAATATAAGATGCGTGGCAAAAAGCTTTGCAATTTGCAAAAAGAATATAATTGTTGTAGCAGGTATCTGAGGACAGATATGAGCATTTCTCCTACAACTGCAGCTGAAAGGTTTGTCGAACTTGTTCACGTACTAGTGTTCCATGCATCCTAGTTTGTGATTACGTCCTGATGTAATATAAATTCTCGTTTTTTATTCAAGTTTAATGAAAATGTGTATTAAGGCAGCCATTTTCAAGTACGATTTCTGAATTAACCCAGAACATTTTTTTTTCTAAATTGTTCTTTCTGGCAACGACTGTTTAACGGATGAACAAATTCATCAATCGCCAGGATCCGATAACTGTTATGAGTTTTGAGCGGAGTGTCAAACGGTAAAGATGATGTTAACGAGGATAATGAGGATTTAAATAATAATAATAATAATAATAATAATAATAATATTAAATGCTAATTACGTTTATTCTCAGGTAATCTGTATGTACAAGGGCTATTCAATAAAGAATGAGCATACTTACTTTGATAACTTACTTTTTCTCATGACAAGCTGAAAACTGCTTTTGACAGATCCTTCAGAATCGCTTCTGCAGCCTTCACTACTGCTTCCTAACCAGGTTTTTGTTAAAATAGGCAATCCTTAAGCTTTTTTATTGCTTAAATCTTTTTATTGATTTGCATATTTTCAAATTATAGTTATTTTTATGTCTTAAGTTATTTTGGATTTGCATGTTTTTTAAACAAAATCTAACAGTAGAGTTATGAAACAATTACATAGAAAGCATTTCAGTTTTCCACATATCATAAACTTGTTACTTTATTTTAATTTATTTGCTTATTAATGCATACTATTAATAGAGATATACTTTTTTGTTCCATTGCGGTTAACATTTACAAATTTTATATTTTGTAATGATAGAAAATGCCCCCTATGAAGTCGTTCTTCAATTTGTGGAAAAGAAAAAAGTCACACAAGGCTAATTCTGGACTACAGCGTGGGTGAGGGACATAGTTCACATAGACTTGTGTGAGATATTTAGCAACAATGGCAGAGATTATCGTAGCATTCAGATTGTTACAAGGAAATTTGTGATATGGCTCAGCAGAGATTTCAGTACATTTCTGTCGTATTGCCCAGTTACAGTTGTGTGTGCAGGTGCGGCATACTGGTACATCATTCTTTGAGTACTGAAAAATGAGATCACCACACTTTTCCTAGCTGAAGCAACCACTTATCCATTTTATAGCGTTGGTATTGAGGAAGATTTCCACACAGAGCTTTTCTGTTTGCTCTTAGGATCGAAATGATGTAGCCAAGTTTCATCAGTAGGGATTGCCTTTGAAAGAAACCCCACATCTTCCTGCAACTTAATTTTCAACTACTTGCAAACCAAACCTGCAGGCGAACGTTCTTTTGTTCGGGAATCAATAGTCTTAGAACCCACCGTGCACAAACACGTCTCGTATGTAACTTTTCAGTTACTAATGTGTGGGTGGTACCCAGTGAAATTTTCAGATTTTCTGAAAGAGCTCTTAATGTTATTTGACTATCCTCTCTCACAATAATAGCAACTGTGTTAATGTTTTCTTCCGTCAGAGCACAAACTGAAGCGCTGAAATTGATTGCCTCCCATCTTTAAACCTTTTAAACTATCTTTGAATCTGCTGTGGGCAAGAACACACTCCCCATAGATCTTCCGTATCATTATATAGGCATCAGCTGGAGATTTGTTGAGACGAAAGCAGAATTTCAGAAACAGAAAATTTTTCGTTGCATGTTCCATCCATTTTTCTGTAGGCAGAACTGAACATGTCTCAATTTACATACTTCCGAAAGGCAGGACCTGGAATTTACAACAATGAAACTAGTACCTCTTCTTCATTATGTATTAAGCAACAAAAGTAGCATAAAGTTTAATTTTTACAAAGAGGATCGTTTTTTTGCGAAGGAACATATATTTGCTGACACGTTAAGGATCTATGTATCCAAAAATGCACACCTCCAGCAAAACGCTTTGCAGAAATGAAATTTGAATTTTCCATACATTTTCTGATAGATGAATATCAAAATTGTTTTCCAGAATTAAAAATGTATAGTTGAACTTTTATTCACTCAAGCGGTTTTATTCTGTTTTCATCTGGGATGACGAAAATCATACTTTTAACACCCCCCAAAACAAAAAAAACAAACAAACAAACAAGGGCGTTAAATCGGGTAATCGCGCTGACCATGTAACGCCCTACTCTTCCTATTCAAAGTTCCAGGAATTCTGCTGCTAAATATGCGAGCACATTAATGCTGAAGTGTGGTAGTGCTCCATCATGCTGGAATCTCATAATCCTGCACAAAGCTTGGGGTAGGTACATCGTCGATCAGGTCCGGAAGTGTAACCTGCATTAACATAGAACTATAAACCTGTTTGAGACCACAGTGTAACAGAATGCACACAACACACACCGACAACAAGCTACTATAGCAGTGATAACAGAGCGGATAAGAAGGACTAATACGCAATGCGCTTCTAAATCCAATGCATTTCGTGAGGGACGTGTCACAGAACGTATTATGTTCTTTATCAAAACATGATCATTTCTGTATGACCTGTCATTCCTCAAAGCTTGTCGGTGAGGTCCTGTTACACACTATATATAGTAATACAAATCTGCTACTTTCTTGCAGTAGCAAGTCCTGTTACACACTTTATATAGTAATACAAATCTGCTACTTTCTTGCTGTAGCAAGTCCTGTTACACACTGTATATAGTAATACAAATCTGCTACTTTCTTGCTGTAGCAAGTCCTGTTACACACTGTATATAGTAATACAAATCTGCTACTTTCTTGCTGTAGCAAGTCCTGTTACACACTGTATATAGTAATACAAATCTGCTACTTTCTTGCTGTAGCAAGTCCTGTTACACACTATATATAGTAATACAAATCTGCTACTTTCTTGCAGTAGCAAGTCCTGTTACACACTTTATATAGTAATACAAATCTGCTACTTTCTTGCTGTAGCAAGTCCTGTTACACACTGTATATAGTAATACAAATCTGCTACTTTCTTGCTGTAGCAAGTCCTGTTACACACTGTATATAGTAATACAAATCTGCTACTTTCTTGCTGTAGCAAGTCCTGTTACACACTGTATATAGTAATACAAATCTGCTACTTTCTTGCTGTAGCAAGTCCTGTTACACACTATATATAGTAATACAAATCTGCTACTTTCTTGCAGTAGCAAGTCCTGTTACACACTTTATATAGTAATACAAATCTGCTACTTTCTTGCTGTAGCAAGTCCTGTTACACACTGTATATAGTAATACAAATCTGCTACTTTCTTGCAGTAGCAAGTCCTGTTACACACTGTATATAGTAATACAAATCTGCTACTTTCTTGCTGTAGCAAGTCCTGTTACACACTATATATAGTAATACAAATCTGCTACTTTCTTGCAGTAGCAAGTTATGTTACACACTTTATATAGTAATACAAATCTGCTACTTTCTTGCTGTAGCAAGTCCTGTTACACACTGTATATAGTAATACAAATCTGCTACTTTCTTGCTGTAGCAAGTCCTGTTACACACTGTATATAGTAATACAAATCTGCTACTTTCTTGCTGTAGCAAGTCCTGTTACACACTATATATAGTAATATAAATCTGTTACTTTCTTGCTGTAGCAAGTCCAGTTACACACTATATATAGTAATATAAATCTGCTACTTTCTTGCTGTAGCAAGTCCTGTTACACACTATATATAGTAATACAAATCTGCTACTTTCTTGCTGTAGCAAGTCCTGTTACACACTATATATAGTAATATAAATCTGCTACTTTCTTGCTGTAGCAAGTCCTGTTACACACTATATATAGTAATATAAATCTGCTACTTTCTTGCTGTAGCAAGTCCTGTTATACACTATATATAGTAATACAAATCTGCTACTTTCTTGCTGTAGCAAGTCCTGTTACACACTATATATAGTAATATAAATCTGCTACTTTCTTGCTGTAGCAAGTCCTGTTACACACTATATATAGTAATATAAATCTGCTACTTTCTTGCTGTAGAAAGTAACGGTTGTATCTCGCAGCTGCTTTATGATTAATTTTACCACTCATTGAATTTTTGGATGTTTCACATAATTTATTTAAAGTGTATATGTTCAGGCTTGATTCATATTCACTCGTTTTACACATTCGTTTTTTGGAATATTTTATGTGAGAGTATCGTTTTTAAAGGAAGCGAATGCCGATCACCTACTTTTTTTTTTTTTTTTGTAAAATTACAACACACTTTTCTAAACATTTTTTTATAATGAAACGTATCGAAAAGGTTGTGTTAAGCGAAAAATGATCAAGAAAATCACAAAGTATTAAAATATTATAAAATTAGGCAAATGTTTTAAGTACTTCAATGATTACAGTTAATATTATTGGTCGTCTTATTCAATTTCAACGAAACGACAAACACTAGTGAAAAGCGTATGGAAGAGTAAACAATAACATTAGGCTGCAGAATAAGTTGGAAGGGTAGTGATATCAAACTGTACCGCATTAGCTACAAGGCAATGACCGAGGGCCGCATTGCAAAGTATTGGAAAAATTAACTTTATTATAATTACAGCGGTGTTTCAGGTTTAGACATAACGCCAGTGACATTAATAGTCAATTTAATATTGATTAGTGGTGAACTTAATGTATTACTTCTTAATAAAGAAAACATAACAGAAAAAGATAATGTATTTTTCTTAAAATAATATCTTATATAAAAATGTAAAATACTAGGACATAACACATCTTTTTACCAGACATTTATAATTTTTTATGTGAAATAAATTCCCCAATATCAAATTTTCAAATTTTGTATTGCAATTCTCAGTACTGATTACAGATGTTTTGTCGTCAGTTATAGTTTTACATCTTTTTTGAGAAAAGATACGTCGTGAATAAAGCTTGTGATAGCATAATACATAGTCAAATTAGATTTTTAACACTGTTAAATTGTACCTCTGCTATTTTAATGGTAGTTTTTGCCCTTTCAATATTTTTAACAACTGTAAGTTCAAATATATTTAAAGTAAAAAAAAAAAAAATTCTCCCCTGCAAAAATTATATGTGTACTATATAAATTTAACTTTGTTAAATATTGCTTTGCAATACTACTTTTAAGGGACACACTTGAAGCATTAAAAATATTATTATTTATTAATTACTGGTGTATTGCTTAACACTTATATTCAATTTTCAGTGAATGAAAATGTTATTAATTCACACTATCTTACTTAACAATGTCTCGTACAAGAGTTCAGAAATAGTGTGTTAGCATATTTTTATTCCATTTGTCATTATATCTCTTCTCCATTTCAGTTGTATGTTAATGTAATCATGCCCCATATTTATCTGAAAGTGGACCCATATTATTGGGGGAAAAGTCCAAGTGAGAAAATAGGAAATGCAGTTTTAAGAACCATATTGCACCCCAAGACACTAACGAGGACAGTGCGTTTTCCACAATTTCCGCAAAACTTTCAGACATTCTGATTCCTAAGAAGTGACAATTCATTTTCAAAGCCCTACTCTCAGCAGAATTCAATTTATTTTTGAAGTCAGGTTGTTTCACTTTTCAGGTACATACTCGAGATGAAGTTCTTCCATTAACTCGTGAACAATGTGGCAGGAGACTAGACCACTCTTCATTGAAAAGTTGTTTTATAACTGGGAGTACGCTTTCTGTACAAAGAAGGGCACACTAACATCCTCCTCTATAAGGTTCTGCTGCTGAAGTCGAGGTCCAAGCAGCTGTGACTTATTTTTGGGAAAATCCAAGTATCGAACCAGGTCTTTCAATTCAACTTGAGTAATTTGACGAGGATCTGCGGTAGTGTGCACGAACAAACCTTGAGACTGTTTCTGATGATGTTGCTCCTCCTGACCCTTGTTCTGGGTTTGGGTTTACAGTGTATTCTTTTGGTGGCTTCAATGGATTCACCATGAGGAACAGGTCCTGGTGCTGAAGGTAAATTGTATTATGTTTATTTATTCTCCGTGGAGAAATCAGCTTTAGTGGTTAGGCAAACAAGATATCAGTCGTGCGTCTATTAGAAGCTGCTACTGCTTAAGTTACATCGGTCCTGGTGGCCTAGTGGTAAATATACTGCTTCATAGACCCCAGATCGCGGGTTCAATCCCTGCCAGGGTCTATGGATTTTTCGGGCGTAAATTCCTAAGTATGACTTCCTTTGGAAGGAAAGTAAAGCCTGGGTCCGGTGTCGTAGATTTGTGGAACGTAAATGAACCTCAAAGAAGAGGCCTCTGAGGAAAATTGATCGGACATTTCACGCCTTGAATTAAATGGGACGCTGATAACCTGAGATGTTAAAGAGCGCCAGTAAATAAACCAAATCAATAAGAGATGTAGTAAATGCTGCCCCTTATCGACAATATTTTGCCGGTTCCTGCGAAGGAAATTTCTGTATTTCATTTAACTTTCCTTCCGTAAGAACTCATTTCTCATTATTGAAAGATCTTATTTCTTGTAACTTTTTAACATTCGGCGAACAGTTTCTCTATCTGAAATACGATTGCCAAGATATTTTCTTGCGAATGAATCACCTTAGCACTTCTAGAATCATTATCATAAAAGTGTAAAAAGCCGTTCTCCAAGACTATATTCATGTAGTGGCATAACTCTCGAAGAACAATTATATAAAATCAAAACACCGACTAACTCACGGAGGCACAACCACTTGCTAAAACTTTTTCCCTCAAACTAGCTACAAGCCGCTACCTGCACATGCGTTCTACGACCGGCTCGTAACTGAAATGAGCTCACTATATTTAGATGTAATATGTATAAGCACCTATTTCTTAAAACTCGCAGTCCTGGATGTTTATTAAAAGTTCTTAAATAAATATAGGGGACTTATAGCCCAGCTAAAAAGTTTGAAAACATAACACAGCAATGCTTTCATAGTGTTTGAATGTCTTGCTTCTCAAGAGTCTACATTTTCGGAGCACAATATAGAGGCTATTATAAATAAACGAACATTTCAAATGAATAGTAAATTATCAACAAGTCGAAGTCAACCATATCTGCATTGGTCTACAATAAAACGGAAAGCAAAACACAGATGACTTGTAGTTCCTGCTCGTTTTCATGTAAGAGATAACATCTGTCATATATTTTGAAAATAGTTGTGGTTTTGCAAAAGACTCGCCTAAAATGTAAATACAATAACATTTCCGTTCATTAGGTCTTGGTTTACTACACGAACCTCTGTGCACCATTTGCAAACTTTCTTACATGGGCGTTTTATTATGAGTTTCATTTTTTCCTGCGCCGCATGTAAATTAGCAAAAATGAAAGCTGGTACCACGAACATCTATATTTCTCGTTTGTTTTTCTTCCAGTGTGCTGCTATTCCTCTGGGTTATTAATGGTAGATAATATGTGTTTAAAGACTTTTAAAGTGGTATTACGCATTATGCAAATAAAAATAGTTTATACAGCTTTCCACAGAGCTCTTAAGAGATGCAAGGCAAAATAAAGTACTTGAAAGAACGCGATGAGTGCGCCCACCACTAGACACGCCTCGCTGGCTGCTAAAGAGCCTAGAGGACAACCAAGTAGAACGAGGATCATCTGCCTTTCCTGGATTAGGACAAGTACCCTGTTGCGGTTTAGAGAGTTCACTCAGATAGCAGAACAGTCGTGATTACAAGCAGCAGACACTTTGAAGCACTTTTAGAAGATAAAAACTGGAAAACGTTTTAAACACATTCGTCATATCTACTTTTACTTGAAGGCTATCTCCGTGGCACCGTTACTTAGGATATAGGTCGACATTTTTTATACAAAATGGAAGGGAATGGAGACAGAAATATGAAAACTGTAAACAGAGCACAACAAAATGAACAAAAAAAAAAAAAAAACCCAAGAAAAAAAAAAACGGACACATTGCCGTATATTTTATGACTTTAATGAAACTAGTTAGTTCATTACGAACCATCTGCCAGCGATTATTTCTAAGTACTGAACCAACTCTGTAACTGCCAATACTTATTCCATTCTACAACCTGGGTCACCTTTGATCTGCAATAAAGTTTGGCCCACGGAAAACCAATCTCCGTGGCCTTGGACTTACGTACGTATATGGCTGGCTAACCCTGACCGGGGCGGTAAGTCACAGAGTACAATACCTCGCAAATAACGTAGTTTAATGTAGTGTTTATAGCTAGTTTATGTTTGTTTATATCCATACTGTCTAATTTTAGGCCATAAATAAGTTCACTCTCATGAAACCAGAAGAGTGCTTTTTTGTTTAAATAGGTGCAGTACTATTATATTTTTATTAAGTTCTCTCTTTCCGTTGTACATACGCATTAACGCACGTATGGGTGTTAAGTCTGGTTATTAATATTCTAAAAGTTTGCAATATATATTTAACAGTAGCAATAGTAAAGTTGTGCACCTCGGCTTTATGTTGCCGAGATCCATCGCTCTCAAAAAAGGAAAAGAACAGGAAGCTTTCAATATATTTAAAGCGGTAGAGATTATAGACAATTTCATTAGACAGTGTCATTTATTCTAAATCGCATTACATCCAACATCCCTTAAGCGTGTTTTCCTCTGTACAATAAGGTATTTTGTCATAGATTATTTTGAAAATCTGAACATCTTCAACTACATTAAAACAGTAATTTATATTCTATTAAAACATTGGGAACAATATAACTAAATTTTGAGTATCAATCTTTTTAAGAAAACAAAAAAATTCTTGCATTTTCAGCATTGCATTACTGAAACGCGTGCCAAAACATTTGACTAATATGTCCTACGGCTGTTTTACAGTTTTCAAAGGACGAGGCATAAAATGCCATCTTGGTGCTTAATTTTCTTCAAGGGGGTCAAGTCAGGGAGACCTTATACATTTTTGGAAAACTTTTAATTCTGTTTTACTGAAATCAGCTTCTTGAATCAGTAAATTTATATAAAATAGCAACATTCGCACAAGAACACACTCCCTGTACCCGTTTCTTGAAAACACCTATTTCACCAGTCATTACAGCAACGTCATATGTTTTACCACAAGGTTTTTCTCACAGTTGTATTCGCGAAGAATTGCAGTTTCATATTTAAACAAAGCTGGATGAGTGCGGTCTGAACTCACATCAATAAACATCAGAACTTCCCTTTGCACTTAAAAGCTTTTGTCAATAAAACGAAAGTAATTAAAAGCTGAGAGTTGTGTTAATGATGTCAGATGTTTCATTCAAAATAAAGGTCACAAATTCAACTAGGAAAATCACTGCTTTTAATCTCTCTATTAGATGGAACTTATTGCTGCTATAAAATAATTTTGAATTGCCAAAGATGCACTTTTATATTTGTAGACTCATTCAATTGAACTACCAAAAGAACATCATTCAGACCAATCAAGTAGTAAATATAGTGTTCACATCCAGAGACTTGCGGTGTCTACGAAAGGACAAACTTTGAACAAATTATATGTTTAATTGTTTTTGTAACATTTTTAAAATAAAGCAAATTTAATTGTGTTTTTCAGACATTTTATGTCTAGTAATAGCCAATGTACAAATTGTTTAAATTCTTCGGTTTTAATTAGAAAATAGGAAATATGGCGAACAAGAGTTTGATCAGATTTTGAAGCCCGTAAACCTGTTCATGTTTTCATCAAAGAGAGAATATAGTCCCTGTTTTTTTCCTTATGTTGTGTCTAGTACAGGACATCGTCTCTGCCTTTATAATATCAGATTTCTCTGGAATATTCCTTCTAGAGAAAGAATGAGATAGTAAATCCTCAACGTTTAACAAGTCGTTATCCATATTAAATTATATAAGCATGTAAACTGGTACACAGCATATAAGTTTCACCCCTAAGGACATCACTGTATGCTTAGATGCTGCTGATCAGAACTCCGTGTTCTTATTTGACGTGTGTTGAAAGAGTAAAGGAAGAGAACAGGGCGAACTTTTCCTGAAAGGATGCCGAAATATTTTCAAAATCCCGGATTTAATGAATGAATATATATATGTGTGTGTGTGTGTTAGAAACATTAGCCAATTGTGTGATTTATATTGACGATGTTGACAAAGTTAAACAAATAACTTAAAAATAGATAGAATTTTAGATACATTACTTTTTTGCAGCTGGTCAAATAGAAAAAATCTACCAAAGGAGACCATTCATTGTTTCAGTAATGAAGCTGCTGAATAAATCTATTGTCATGTGGAGCGCTGGATAATTTGCGCCTTTTTAATTTCTTAAACGAAATATAGATTCTGTGTATTATAACAGAGCTATAATTAAAACATAAAACACTAATTCAAGAGGAATAGTTTAAATCATTCCGATTGTTTAGAGAATGGACTAAAACTTGAAAAAAGGGAAACAAATGACCCATGAAATTTCTTGAAAATCATTTTATGACACAAAATATTCCAATATCTATATTTTATAAATCTGTATGTAGGCGCAGGGCAAACAGTGGAGCTCCTTTATTAATTTTAGTAACAATCATATCATCACAGGGGATAAAGAACTGGCCCACTTACTGTGTTTAAGCTTAAGGTAAATGGCTATGTAAGAATTCGTCTGAGTGAGAGTTTTAAGTTAACAAATAATATTCGGAAGAGACTGAAAACGTTACAAAATCGGAAATCTTGGGGCACGGATGGAATCCCAACAGAACATTTATAACTAGAAGGTGAGGCCATGATTCCGAACTTAAAGCTAATATATTATGTATCCATATATAATTCAGCACTAACTAGTGATTGGAAAACTTCTGTCATAGTGCTAGTTCTAAAGAGGGAAACATAAGTGACGTAAACAACTATCGATCCTTGAGTTTAACATCAGTTGTTTGTAAGGTAATGGAATTCTTAATTGCTCAATGCACATGATATAATTTGGAACAAAGACGGTGCTTGTTCCATGGCCAACTAGGACCCAGGAAGGGCTTCCCATGCGAGAGCCAGATTATTTACTTATTCCAGGATCTACTCTATGAAATTGATAACGGCGGAGGGTTGAAGCCGTAGTGATAAACTGATTAATTTTAGCAAAACCTTTGACCTGCGTTCCCATATTATCTTATTGTAAAAATTATCGCATGTTGGATTATAATATCTTGGATTTAGGAATATTTTTATATGATCGAAATTAATCTATTAGAATTGATAGCACAATGTCGGAAGTGGGCATCATAACATCGGGAGTCCCCCAGGGATCGGTTATCGGACCTGATATATATAAACAATTTACTAATTCGTAAGAAATCTAAAATTAGCTTTTTTGTTGAATATTGTATTATATATAAATAGATAAGGGAAATTCTGATATTGAAACTTTGCAGAACGACATGGACGAGGTCGGTAAGTGGGGTAGAATAAACAAAATGTAAATAAACACGGGTAATATATTTGTATTATTTAACAGAGGGAGGAAATTATTCTTGGCTATCTTATTGTTGGGGAAATCGTTCCCTAAGATATGCAGGCACTTGATAATACTTTACTGCAAAACAGGGGTGGAAGGACGAAGCGAACTATGTAAAGCGAAAAACAAGTTTCATTTTGCATTTACGAGGGTAGATCCATAAGTTTCCGGCCTAGCGATTTTCTACGTATCATAAAGACAAAAACTATATTTCACTTTTCAATACGTTTACCCCTTATTGCCATACACTTCTCCCATCTTTGAATTTACTTTCAATCCCCCCACCCAAAAATAGTCAGAAGTCTTGTCTGCAAAGTGGTCATAAACAGCATCCATCATTTCGTCTTCACACCTAAATTTCCTTCCTCGAAGATCCTTCTTGAGTTTTGAAAAGAGGAAATAGCCACTGTGTGCTAGATCTGGGCTGTAGAGTGGATGGTCGATATCCTTGAAGACACATTTATTCACAGCTTCCTTTGCTACAAGAGCTGTGTGCAGTGAAGAAGACACCCACCATCACTCAGCCTCCCTCGCCTTTTACCTTGCACTAACCTCATTCATGTTTAAATGTTCATGAATAATTCGATGGACTGTTGCTATTTCTGCAACTTTGAGCCGCTGGTCTTCCATAATGTCTCCTTTCACTAATTGTTGTTTCCAGGAGTGAGCACCTCCAAGGGCCAACCTGCACGCTCTTCGTCTTCAATGCTTTCTCGACTCGTTCGAAAAAGTTTGGCCCATTCTTTACGGTAGAATATGAGGGGGATGCTTTCCCATATGTACCGTTCAATTGCTGTTTAATTTCATTGGAGTAAGTCCTTCTTTTGTAAAGAACTTAATAACAGCTCGAAACTCATTTTTAACATGTCACAATCTTCTACACATAGCCTTCTTTATGTGACTATATCTGAATAACTGAACACAGCGGAGCGGAAGTTAAAGTTGCAATTATTTACTTCACAGATAAGGTATGACACCAGATAAGGCTTTTGTGAAGGCGATAATCCTTATTCTCTAGGCCGAAAACTTATGGACCTATAAGAAAACTAAGTACACTTTTCTAGAGGGCGCAGAGAACGGCAGCCAAATTCGTGAAGTGAGGCAGAGAACATGAGTTCGAAAATGTGCAGGATTCGGGATGGGAATCCTTGGCATCTAGACGCAAAAAAAGCAAGATTTTGTGCACTTTGTAAGACGCATAAGGATCATAAGGCATGAAAGGATCTAGAACTTAAACTTGTGATTATTCAATCACAAATTTAAAATTTAAGAAAGGCAACAGAGGACAAACGTTGGAAAATTTTCCCTCTTAAACAGAACCATCGATGATAGGAATAACTTAAGTGAAGCAGTCTTTTAGGGCTGTCCTCTAACAGTTAAATTTTTAAGAGTACTTTACATATATACTATATTTCATAGTTTAGCTTATGTAGATGACATGCATTTAATTAGGTTGATATATATTTAATTAGGTTTTAAAGTATTAAATAATTTCGACATGCATTTAATTAGATAGAACTGTTTTAATCAGACTGACATGTATTTTATTAACTGGCATATATTTAATTAGGTTTAAATGTATTTAATTATATTGAAATGTATGTATATTGTTCGACAAGTATTTTATTAGGTTTACCTATCTATAAATAGGATGTTATGTATTTAATTAGGTTGGAACGTATTTTATTGGACCAAAACGTATTTAAATAGATTTATAGATAATTGCTTAGGCTGAAATATCTTTAATTGAGTTTAAATGTATTACGCTATGTTGACATATATAATTGTAAATGTAAGCTGTAAATATAAAAATTTCACTGTTTCCTCGCGGGGTAAGCCAAATTGCAGATTAAACATATTAATACAATATACCAGTTTGAAAATATGGACACATAAGACAAAAATACTGGCGTTTTATGGAAAAAAGGCAATGGGAATAAAGGTAGTATTAATACTACCCGTATTGAACTATTTCAGAGTTATATAGGCAGGAACAGGATTAAAGATATAAATAGGACAATATTTATTACCTAGGAACACATTAGTAATATTTTATTAAGTGTTTGCTATACAGGTGAAAGTGTTGGACTCTGGATAAAGAATTACTGAGACAATTGCAACAGAGGTGAACTTTCTAAAATTTGTGGAGTTGTTTTTATTACTCTATTGGATTAAAAAGGAAACGGAAACACTCTAGAAGAATTAAGAATACTTAAACTTTGATAACTTGCAGAATACAGAAGAAATTACATTATCGCATTTGTAGAGTGGACGAGTGTCTTACAGAGGATTCGATTACGTACTTAGAAGACGACGAGGTTAGGGACGGGTAGCTAGAAAATGGATCGAACAGTTATAAATTGGGGTCACAGAGGATCACTATTGGCTAAAACCCTGTTGGATAATGATGATGATAATATTACTTCTTATAGATCTTGTTGATTGTCGCTGGAGAGCAGTCATATTTTCTGTAGTCTTTGTTTTTTATTATTGTATCGATTTATAATCGAGTATCGGCTGTAATGTGATATTTCTTCTGTCCTTACGTAAATACTCTACTGCTTTCCCTTACTTACCCATTTACCTCGACTCTATATTGTGAACACTTTGTTGCATCGCCTGTCATGTTAATGTGGAATAATTATAAATGTTTATATGCTATAATAACTTCGAGAAGAATCACAAAATTCAACGAAACATACACGAAAGTATTCTCTCGATTAAAAAATCTATTATGATGAAGTTTTTTTTTTGTCAGCTATGCAAATATAAATACCATTTCGAAACATGATCATTCAATGTTCTATTGTTCTTAAATTATATAAGTGCCATTTTTTTTTATTTCTTCTTATTAATTGCTGCATTATATGGAGGTATACAAGCGGCATCAAGATCCATTTGTCAACAGCTAAACACAAAAACAATGCCAGTAGTGCCTCCATTTCTTTTTGTAACCAATAAGGCGGAGAAAAGAAACGTTGGTGCAATAGAGACTGGCATTATTGTTTCATTGTGAAACATCACCAATCCTTTCATCCCAACGATTACATCAGCAAGTTAATGCACGAAATTCTTAATGACTCCAGCGCAACTAAAACCTTTCTTTTCCAGTGCAAAGAAAATCTCTAGGAATAGTGAAAATGCAATAACACTTTTAGTAATGAAAGAAATATTTTCAAATCATATCTTCGCTGGCATAAGAGAAAATACTAGTAGTTACAAATATCATAAGATGTTTCCATTAGTAGTTCAATATTTTAATAAAGTTCAAGATATTCATACTGAATTATAAATTTTGAGAAATTTCATATTGAAGCTTTATCTTCATAATTCTGTTGTTAAGAACAAGAATGGGAATAAATGCATTTGGGGGGGGGGGGGTATGAAGGAAGACATTAACATTATCCATGCTAAATACTGCACTAGATTTTTTCTCGTCTTTTTTAATAAGCAGTTTTAGTGTACCGGTTTTGTCATCAACTTACATAAATACTTTCGCAGTCCTTTCTTTTTTATAGCACCTTGTCGAATCTGACATGGGGGCTGTTCCATTGTGAAAGCGGTTGCTCATTGGCTAATACGCTTCGCTGTTACCGACCTTCCTAGGAAGCGGACCTTCCTGCATATCGACTAGGCAGAGAGACCTGCTAACTTTCTTCCTGAACAGCTGTTGCATGGTTGGGCTAGTTTTTCAGTCTAATAATTAGATATTACAAGAAGCCCTCTGGCTGGCAGCCTGTGATCCAGGTATTTAAGTTGTAAAAGAGTTGGTTAATAATGTTTTTAGATTTTAATAATTTGTAAAGCAAGGGTTTTTGCATATCTATTTTTACTATTTTCTTAACTGAATTATAGAGAATTAAGTATTGATCCAGATTTTTATTGCCTTTGCAATTTATTGTGTAGTCACAAGTTTTCACATATTTGGAATTGTTTGTTCTTGAGGTATGAAGTCAAGTCGTTGTAGCGCATCTACGGTACCCGATATTTAATACTATGTGGCAGTAATATGGGCCAACTCTTGTTACAAGTGCTCGTGAGGGCCTTTATTTACATTTTTGATGTTAATTTTTCATATTTCACCACCATTATTGCTCTTGTACATTTAGTTCACGGCATACCAATGTTAAAAATGCTGTAATTTATATTCATTGCTTTAGATTTTTCAAATAATTGTGTAATAAATTTGCATTATAGTGACAAATACGAATAAAATGTCAAGGTTTTATAAACGTAACGGATGCTAGTTGAAGCAGAATTTACAGCAAGAGGTAATACAGCAATTTGTCTCAAATAAATATCACGTGTATAAGGTGTTAAATTAGCAGTTTGCTACGTTGCAATTCGGTGACAAAAAAACTCTAGAAAAGAATCTACAAAAACTGAAAAGTTAAAAATAACTCGCAACTAACGCTGCAGGAGCTCGGCTTAGAAACTTAACCATAATAAGATTTTGTTAATTTATTTTAAAGGTTTTACAACGTAGAGATAAATAAATTACTTCCAGCCTTTAAGATAGTTCGGCCGAAAGTTTGATGTAATGAAATCGCGGATTAAAGCACTGAAACTGACTAAGATCCTATGGTATTTATATAATTAATTATAAAAGAGAACAATTGCAAAGCAATTCTCTTGAAAGTCCTCACGCAAAATAACCTTGAGATTGAGACATTTGTGCCGGTCAAATAAAATTGACTTTGTATTATGATGTATGCCTCTTTGCACTAATAGTTCATACAATTCAAATTTTGCAGCAACATTTTTCTCAAATAGATTTCATGATATCATGAAGAATTTAAAAATCATTTTCTTTAAATCAGTGAATTTGCAAAACAGAATGTTCTTATTAATTCATGGGGTATTGTTGGAGAGGGGTTTAAGGCAAATTTTGCAGAAACAAGCGAAGATATGAGGTATGGACCAAAAGAAATTATTGATAAGCAGTAACAGACCATCAAAAATTTAATAACAATATACAAATAGCTTAGACGAAGACATACCAAGAAAATATTTCCATGGTTGATTAATGCATAGGTGATAATGAAATAATAGCCATAAAGAAATGTATTTAACGTTCACATTTATTATCTGTAAGAAGCGTTTAATTTCTATTTCATGCGTCTTAGTCAGCAATCTGCCAAATTTTCTGTATTATCTATCCGTAATCTCAAGGCAGCCGTCAATTCAACTCTGTCATAGAATGATTAGTGTTTTGCTCGCAGTAGGTTAACATTTTCTCTTACTGTGCCAGTTGACTTTATTATTTTTGTTTGGGAGTTAAATATATAAAACATCATCCCACAAGCTAACACTAGAACAGATATTATTTGCGTAAGACTCCTATTTCAAACCAGGATCTTGTAGAGCAATGTGTAGGCAAATTATAAAGACTTTCCTTTTGTTCTGGTTGTACATGGTAAAAATGCTTATTCTTAGATTCAGAGAACCGAAAACGATGTGTTCTAGAAAGGGGAAACTTAATGAAAATGGCGAACTATTGGAGTATTCTTCATAGAAAATTCTTTTTCGTGTAGTACACAAAATAGGATATTCAAAAATCTCGGCTCATGGAACGGTTAAATTGGTAAAATTGAAACCTTACAGAATAATTGTAGTGCAGGAATCATCCACTTGACCATGTCAGTCGGATGATTTTCTGTAAATGTTTTTCAAGAATATTTTTTAATACTTTTCTTCGACAAAGCTTAATTTCACCTACACGATTATCTTTGTTCTCAGAATTATAGGAACTGGAGCACAGAAAGGCCGCGACTAATTCTCATAGTTCCCTTGCATTATGAAAATATTGGTGTGTGATGCGTGCAAAGCAAGTAATAGCGTCCATATTTTTTTCAATGTACTGAAAATTCAGAGAAGTGTTGCAAGCGCGTGACTGCCAGCTTACACTGTGCTTCAATGGGCATATTTTCAAAGAGTTTTATCGATTTTAATGCCTAGTTGATTTTGATGCCCGATTGACCGCCGCGGGTGGCCGAGGTCGTTAAGGCGCGGACTCGTGTGCGGGAGGTCTAGTGTTCGAATCCCGTCAGGACCGTCCTCCCTGAATAAGTTTTTTCCCAGGTTTTCTTCAGTCCTCATAAATGGCAAATGCCGGGGAGGTACCCTAAACTTAGGCCTGGAACGTTTCCTTCCTTATAAAAATCCTTTCCCAATATATCATTTCATCTCGTGTATCATCAGTAGTAAAAACAGGCGTTAAAAACTAATAAAAATGTCCAGTTGAGATAGATTATAAGGAAGTTGCCAATGAAATTTTAGGCATTGGCGCTTTTCATGTATTTGCGCTAAAAGTATTTCATTGATTGTCCGGAAAACCTATAGAAACAGTACACCTTTACATCCCGTACTATTGGTATAACACTTCATCACCTCTGTGGGTGGCATCTCTCCGTTCTAAAGGTATCATGCAATTTATTATCGTTCTGCAGTTTGATGTCTCGTTTGCTGAGTGCTGCATTTTCTTCGTTGCTTTTTTTATTAACTGGCTAGTGCCTGCTAATTGATATTTTAATATTTTTGGTTGATCTTGTGGGCGGGCCTTTTCTCGTTTTGACTGTTGCTAATATTTTTGTTTATACACCTTCGACGCCTTCAAATTTGCCTCTAGATTATGAAACTCTCATGTATTTTTCATGCAATAGGCTGATTGAATGATTCCGGTTAAAGAAAATGCGTATCTTACCAACAGTGCCCATGAACAGGCTGCAGAGTATCACGTATCTGCCTATAGCTAGCACTATCCTACTGTTACAGATGTTCTGTTCTGCAGCCAGCTAAATTGCTTAAATACTTTCAGGTATTATTTTATAATTGAAAGAAACATCCCGCAGCTTCATCGCAAGAAATGTAATTTAGATATTTTTCAAAGTGAATACAGTAATAATGGGGAGATCCAAGATAATATTCGCCATTCACGCACCACAGAAATATTTTCATAATGCAAGGGAACTTTGGGAGTTAATAGCTGACTTGCTCTAGTTCCTATAGTTTTGCGACCAAAGATAAAGCCCCTTGGAAGAAAAGTATTAAAATTGTGCACCAGCAACATCCGTCAAAACTAATTACAAAAAGTCTACAGATTGACGTCGTCAAGCGGATAATTACTGCACTAAAACTGTTCTGTAAGGTTTCAATTTTCGAAATTTATTCGTTTTATAAGCTGAGCTTTTTGAATAGCTTAATTTTATGTCACACACGAAGTAGAAATTGCTATGGAGAATGCTGTAATTTTTCGATATTTATATTAAGTTTCCCTTCCCTATAACACGTCGTTTTCGTTTCCCCAAATCTAAAAATAAGTATTTTTACTCTCTATGTGGAACTGGAACATAAAGAAATGTCTTTATAAATTGCCTACACATTGCTTTACAACACCCTGTTTTCAATAACTATTATGTGCAAACAATCTCTGTTCTAGTGTTAGCTTGTGGGATGACATTTTAATATACTAAATTTAAATCACAAACATATTTAATAAAGTCAATGTGCACTTTAAGAGAAATTGTTAACCCACTTGAGCAAAAACACTAATCATTTTATGATAGAGTTGAATTGACGACTGCCTTGAGCACACAGATTACGAATCGATAATGCAGAAAATTTGACAGATTGCTGACTAAGACACATGAAATAGAAATTAAACGCTTCTAACTGATAATAAACGTGAACGTTAGAAACATTTCTTTATAGCTATCATTTCATTATCACCTATGCATTAATCAACCTTGGAAATATTTACTTGATATGTCTTCGTCTAAGCTATTTGTTTATTGTTATTAAAATTCTGGTAGCCTTTTATTGATTTTCAATACTTTCTTTTGGCCTATACGGATAAATTCGCTTCTTTCTGCAAAATTTGCCCTAAACATCTCTGCACAATGAATTAATAAAGAAAAATCAATGCCTGCAAATTTACTGAGTTAAAGAAAAAGATTATTAGATTCTTCATAATATCATGAAGCCTATTTAAGAAAAACTTTCCTCCAATATTAAAGTTTTACAGAACTGTTCGTAGTGCAAAGAGGCAGATATCACCCTAATCCTTGACCGCTTATTATACATTGCGACTCTACCACGCTGGGATGAGATGTTAAAAAGGAATTTAATTCAACATCATATCCTGTCATGTGGTGGTAGTGTGATTGAGACACTAACTGTCATGTCAAGGTTATCTGCGTCTCTTGCTGTGATGGCAATTCTCAGGCTTCTCTAGGCATGAAACTGAACTGCTGTCCGTGTGAAATATTTGCATTCTTGCAGCAATGACTTGTGCATCAAGTTCTAGCAGATAATTGGTTGGTTGGGAAAAACTGTTTATCTATCCGAATTTTGGTACATATGCTAAATAACCTAAAGAACAAAAATTATTATACTCACATGATAGGTAACTAAAGCCTTGATCTGCTAAATATGTTTGAGATAAAACGTTTCAAAGTAACAAGCCATATCTCACATCTGGTGGAATTTTAAACTTTCTTTTATAAAATTTGTAATATTTAATTCCTTGAAGTTTTTGGAATGGGAATACAGGGGCGGGGAATTTGGTTTGATTAATGAAGATTTTATGGCCCCACGTTGGATGCCAATTAGGAAATGGTATACAGGGGCGGATACTTTTTTATTTGAATAAGATTGATTGATTTAATGGCCCTGTGGATTTTGATTAGGTGGGATTTATTTGGGAAGCTTAATTAGGAATGTGGGCCGCTGATTGTTGGGCCGGCCGTGTCGAAGTTCCTTCCTGGTGTTGCTCGTCTTGAATACTCGGTCTTTTAATAATTACCTCTGCTGCTGCGATCTACAAATTACCACTACCGATTATTACCGGTTCGAATCGGACGTGGTAAATTTACTCTCAGGTAAATTTAAAACTTTTCTCGATCCTGGATCGAGGGGCGGAAGAAGAAACGACTGACTAAGATAACTGAGAACACCTTGAGTTGATTGAGATGAGCAGTTTGTTTATTACCAGGTTCAGTGATTATGAATGCATCGCCGTTAACCTGGGAGATAAGGAATGCTTTGGAGTTCACGTAATTTGAGACTAGCTAATGGGCTGATCTACTGAATTATTATACACTAGAATTTGCACTGTTTCTTTGTGGATGAATATAATTCGAAATACATGGTTTACTCGCAAAAAAATATAATGTTCAGTGTCGTGATTTATGCGAGATAATCAACATGTACCAACAATTCATCTTTTGAATCTGGGCTTTTCTTACCGCCTAACGTTTTGACGATACGAAATAAACTTATAATAATAAATATATATTAACTATCAACTGACGTGGCCTGTCTACGACGATGCTAATTAAACTGTAAAACTGTCGCGGCCTTCATGTCTCGACGTTACTAAAAGCTGTCACGTAAAACTGTAAACTATCGTGGATTTCTATGTACATGCCTAAGCTGATTTGAAAAACTATCGTGGTCTGTCTGCGGCGATTAAACTAGAAAACTGTGAACTGCAAAACTGAAACTTTCACTGAAAAACTGTCGCAGCCTTCACGTCTCGACGATGACAAGTAAACTGTAAAGAAGCGCCCCGAAAATCGACTTATACTTATTTCGAAATCCAACTGTTAGAACGCTACGCTACTTTTTAAACTCAACTATAAGAAGCTTTCTTTAAACCTACCCCTCTCATTGCCTACTAAATCTATTAGATCGAAACTTCGGGAACGTTTGCTTTTATCCACCCTCTGACTGGCTACAAGAATTTAGCAGACCAAAGTTTTTGGAACATTTTTATGAGTCGAGGCCTCTGAATGGCCACTGTGACTTTTTCTAACTTTTCTTCTGATTCGTTTTAAAACAGTCTGTATGTAGCCTGCGTGTTTATACGCGAACTTTTAACCTTTTAAACGACCCCTTTAGACCTTAACGCGTACTTAACCAGTATGCTGGTACGTTCTGTTGCTGTGGGTTTCCTATGATTAATTCCGATGAAGAATTGTAGAAAATGAGTTCTAACAGGGAAATAAAGCGTTTCCGGACCCATATCCATGTAACATATTTTCTTCTTCTATGTGTGAAGAATGTGTCCTGAAAGTTTGGCCATACATTATTGTTACACCCGGTATCTATTGCTGCAATATCTCCTAGTATCGGTCACGATGAGTGGAAAAGGAAAGAGACAGAAGGGTATTTTCATTCCCCATAAGCACCCTTGAACCAGTCCATCCGACAAAAAGTTTTATTTTACCCTAACGAACACGGTGACCACTGCTTCTGTCTCGCCCAGACAAACCTGCGGTTCCCATAGAAACCCCCTCGTAGTGCTGTCTGTATCTGATTCGGAAGGTAAGAAAACCGCACTTGCTGCCCATCGTTATTTTTTTACGTCTGATTTCCCTGGACTCGTTTCTCCTTTATCATACTAGACGCAGTTCCACTCTCCTTTGCATTTCATCCATATGCAAATTATTGAGGTTGGTGAAGAAGGGCGAGCGAAACCGTAAACTGAAGTTGCTTCGAAAACGTATGTTGAATTATATTGCTACAAGGTAATGAGTTCGAGGATATCGTGTTCAATTACACATTATAACCGATAAAATATTTAGCATTAAATGTTTACTTGTCAAGTATCATTGAATATGTTTAAGTTTTTCAACAAAACCAAGTACCGGATTGTTGGATATGATGGGGGGATGAGTTTGTGCCAGATCTGTTTCTGGGGTGTGCATCTATTGTGTATTGTATGTATCTAGTGGTAACTTCCACTCGATTAAATACTTTTGAAATATTTTCCTTTATTGAATATATAAAATTTTTGCTGTCAACATTTTTCGTAGTCTTCGGATAGTCCATAACATATGGGCCTTCTGTGATCACTACATGTGGTTTAACTGTCCATGTGTCGCTTGCATGCTATTTGAAAGTAGCTACTGGACGAGCATCTAATAATTGTCCCTTATCTGCAGCTCTAAATTATTCTAAGTCATCTCTGTTACTACTGGAAAATACAATTTTCTTATCTTTAGTTTTATAGCCCCGCATTTTACCGGTTTTTATAAATCTATTGGTGCTGTTTGGCATGGAACTTTGATTGTTCGCTTTTTTCTGAATTTACAGAGTCTTTCGTGGCTTTGTCGCCCTTTTCACTGCAGCAGGTGGGTCGGCAGTCGGAGTGGGTACTTGGGCGAAGTAGACATAATATTCGCGAAACTGATGCAAGCTCTCGCGATTAAAACTACAATTACAATGAAAATAAACTTGTACCATATGACACGAGATGTTGAAAATGTTATGCTACATTCACACATATCTAACATCTTTTTAAAATATTTACACGCATCAGTTCATGTTTCAAAATTGAGTCAACTCAAACTTGAAGACATACGAGGGATGAGTCAGTAGTCATTACAACTGTTATTTTTCTCGCTAACAAAGGACAACAGGAAAAATCTAACATATGCGATTGAAAATTTATGGAATATACTTATGAACGAAGCTACCAGATGTGTATGTGAGCAGAATTGAGCGTTTCAGCACGCCCCGAAGTTCAGTTGGTGAGCGACAGTGGTCATCAATGGAGGTCAGGAAGAGTGAACAACGTGCGTATGTGAAAATTGGATTTCCCTAATGCACGAGAATGCCACAAGAGCAACGGGAAGCACTGGCGCGCGTGCCTTGCCCTATTGAATATAGTGGCTAAGTGGACAGAGGCCTTCAAACGGGGCAGAACAGTTGATCTGCCGGGCAGTGAGTGTCCTGTGTCTGCGGAAAAGGTGGTACGGGTGATGGTGGTGGAATAATGCTTACGTAATTATAGGCGCCGGACACTTGTGGAATTAGAAGAACAAAGAGGGATTCCGGCAAAAACAGTGCACCGCATTTTACAGGAGGACCTTAACATGTGGAAAATGTGTGCAATGTGCGTGCGACATCAATTAAGTGAAGCACAGATGAAGTATTGCTGAGAAACTTATCGCATCAATCTGGCGAGATTTCAGGAAGAAATCCTTCTCGCCACTGTTCCATAGAGCAGGACGCGCAATGAGTACTATCCGTAGCTCTGTGTGGCATTCTCGTGCATTCCTGCAGCAGAGAAATGATATTGTCACATAGGTAGGTTTTTCAATTTTCTTGACCTCCATTCCATTCCTCACCAACCGAATTTCGGGTTGTGCTGAGACACGCAGTTCTGCTCACATACACTATCAGATGACTTCATCCCAAAGTACATTCCATGCACTTTCAATCGTATATCTTAGATTTTTTTTGCGAGAGGAAAGGAAAAATCGCCATGACTTGTGACGTATCGCTCGCATGTGATTACTGTTGTCCACGAATTGCAGGCCGGTTAACCTGATATTCGGGTAAATTTGTCATTTGAATGCTACGGAACATAGACGATGTTTGGATCAACGCTTGGTATTATTTACTGATAATGCATGGTTTCATTTACATGGGCACGTTTCCACGCAAAATAACGGATATTAGGGTACAGTAACCCCTGATTTAATACATACATCCCCTTGCATGATAAGAAAATCGGTGTATGGTGTGAAGTAAATTGAAAATACCATAAAAGCAGAAAGATACAGGAATGACGTTCTGAAAATGTGTAATTTTTTTATTTATGGGAGAAGTTGAAAATTAAAGCGCATGGAACCAATCCCCACACATTAGAATTGAGAAAAGTTACCAGGCGTGATATTTACTCAATTTCGAAAGATGAACTGATGCGTGTGAATAATAATTTACTAAAAAGATACCCCAAATATGTGGATGTAAGAAGACATTTCTAATATCTCCTGTCCTAAGATATGCGCTTATTATAATTGTATATGTAATTGGGAGAACTTGAATTAGTGGCGCCTTTATATTTACTCCGCCTCACCAGGAGTTAAACTCTGACTACCGACCTGTTAGTTGCCACGAACGGGCGATAGAACCAAAAAAATACCCTGTATTACGTCACAATATTAGTATACAGTGCATTGAGGTGTTCGGATAACATTTACAATCAATTGTTGGCCTTAATTCCAATATGTATAGCATTTTAATTAAACTACTGGCGGCAATACATCTAAAAAAAAAAAAAAAAAAAAAAAAACCTAAAATAATCAATTTCAGACCAAACCATTCCAAATTTGTCAAAGTATTTAATCCAACCATTCACTTATTCATGCAATTGTGTAAGCTTAGCTTCAATACATTTATATATGTTCATTTCTTTGCTAGGAGCTCATCGACCGTAGATCCTGATTGCCCTGTGTCTCCCAACCCTTCCCCCGGAGGTGCTCCCACTGGGACGTACACACAAATGGCCAGCCCTTGAACAAGGCTAAAGTACCGAAATAACATCCTCGATCCTAGCAATTCAATCCAATATTAATTTATTAATGTATGTTAATTGCATTTCTAATAAAACCTTTAAATTACTCTAATGAAAATTGTTTATAGATATCCAGATTGAGTTTTTAGTCCCAGAATCTAATGCAAAAAGCGTCGAAAATATTTTAAAACGTTTATGTAATGGATCTGAAATCATTAATTGTATGCAAGTATTTTTCAATATTCATTAAATAGTAAAAAAAAGTTCAATATTATTTTAACTATTACACTTACTGCAAACAATGGTATCTTAGGCAACTTATTCATTAATCACCAGTGAAACTGTTAGTTATGTGAGTGAAGATTTTAACATTTGAACAATTTTAAAGCCAGAAAAAATTAGGACACAAATTAGAGATTTAAGGTTTAACTATGTTGTAGTATATATTACCTGTGCAACACCGAGAGTTCTAACCCGATTAAGCAAGTTTCTTTACCGGCATCTCTAAGACGCGTAGAATCGAAACAGAATGTTTCAGTTTCATATAATAAGGATACTATGATTTGTATAGCACCCAGGTACGTTTAAGTCCAGCCCACATTGAGTATAAACACAACCTTTGAGAAAGTTATTCCACACACACACTATGATGACAAAGAACGTTATGTGAATTATCACTATTTTCGGCTTTTGGCACGTCTTATATGTCTTAAATGCAGGAGCTTCATGGACACTGCTCTGATTTAATTTTTAATTTAACTTACTGGATCTCTTCCTACAACGATAATTTATTCCATTAATATTTTACATGACGCACACTACTGAAAAATTGTACTTTAACAATACAAGAGCCTTTCTTTGTAATAATCGAAATACTAAAGAAATGTTATTAATATCCAATAAACAAACCAATTATCTAAATGCAAAATAAAATTTTCACTGAATTTTGCTTAAACAAACGCTAAACAAATCGAATTAAATTGGAATGCAAAACAACGTGTATTTCTACCAAGTTATCTGATGTGATTTCACGTTTCATGACGGTCCAGCAAATGCTATTGTTTATTAAACATGTCCATCTGAAAATCTCCACTAACTGCCTGCAAAATTGATAGCAGCAGGCTATCAAGTGGCAGCGCACGGTCATTTAGTTGCCACATGAAAGGGTAAATGGCCTAAACTAAAAAATAAAAGTGGTCATCTTTAAACCATAAACAATATAAAAAGTTAAAAAAGAAAAATAATTTGTTGTAATTTTTACCAAATTTAATCGACACACTGTAAACGTGGGAAACGAACACACGTGGCAAAACACTACAATCTTTGAGTGTTGTGTAGATTGCCAGCTGGAGGTTCTGTGACACGTTACTATTGCACACTGGCACAAATATAAATGGGAAATTAGAGCACTTGGATTTGTGCCTCTTTTGTCCTTGGAGCGACAGCACAGCTAGACAGTGAACAAGGTGAGGCTCCCCAGGCTTGTGTACTCTCACTTTACTTTGGTGGGTTGATCAGATTTCTCGTTTTTAAAACAGGGATATACCACTTCATAACTTGCCCATCATTAGCTTAACTAGACATTATGATGGATTATGATTACAACAAAAAGAAAACATCAATAATAATATAATAATCCAATGTGAACCCATGCAAAACGTACTACATGATAAAAAACTATTTAATCAATTGAAATTGTTGAACTTTTAACTAAACATATTTATTGTATAGACTGTTGCAAGTTAATCCTACAATACAATACAATACAATACAATACAATATGCGTTGTTCTACAGTTCACACAAAAACACTTGTAAGAATTTAAAGAACATAATAATGTATATATTTGAAATGCTTTTATTGTAACTGTTATTTTGGTTTAAAACATTTAATACAAAAATCTGGAGATAACACTGAGAAATTTTTTTTATATAATGCTTTTCATTATATAAAAACTAGGCTGATCGGAATTTATTTTCCCAATTCCGTACTTTTGGCAATGGTAAAAATAAATATAACTAAAGGAAAAAATATTGTATGACTTTCGCTTCTTGATAAAATCCGAGACAGTTGCGTGTCCCGAAGATTTTTCCCGAGACACGTGAGAAAGTCGGGACTGTGTGGTCAACCTAGCACGAGAGAGAGAGAGAGAGACCGCAGTATGTTCGAAGTCCTCTGTGCATAAAGCACCATCTTTCATTCTTCCTCTTTATGAGCATTGCTTCTTAAATGACATCACAAGCTAATAGGAACTTCCATGTCTTACACTTCGGGGGTAACAGGAGGACGCATAATCGGCATGTGGGTGCGTGGGCGTCTGAAATTCGATGTAGTGGAAGCAGTAAGATGAAGCGAGAAATATGCCCATCATTATTTGGATCCGCCGTTACAAGGAAGAAGGAGAGGCTGGCTTAAAAAGAAAGCGCAAATCTGCTGATCCCAGGAAGATGAAGGAGAGAAAGGGCAACATATGATCGCAACTAATCGTCAGAACATTTTCTCCGCCGCAACTTTACTGGGAAAAACCCCCAAACCCTAAATTAGCGCCCAGGCTTCAAGGAGTAGGCTCAATGCAGGTAAATTTCACCACAGACGACCTGGTAAGAAAGATATGCTAAAGAATACGCATCTAAGACCATACGGTTCTGGAATACTATAATGTGGAGGAATGAGAACGTATTGTCCTCAGATGAGGAGGGAAGTCTGTGCGTTGGCGGCTTGGCAACACCAGACACTCTCCCGAGCACATTGTGGTGAAAGGAATGACTGATTTGGGGATGGGTTACCTCAGATATGATCGAGGTGTTGAGCGACGTCAATTCGAAAAAATACGCCGAAGGGCTGGAAGGCAGTTTGTTATCCACTATTTGAGCTGTCCAACAAGCTGAGATAACGTCAACCTCTAATTATGTGCAGGATAACAGCAGTGTGCAAAATTCAAAATTAACGAACACATCGTTTGCTGGCCGTCCTGAAATTCATTCCATCGAATGTCCTGCCAAATCCACAGATCTCGATCCAGGTGAACATATATGCGCCAATGCAGTTCGTGATCGGCACAACGGGAAGAAGGGGTGGCGGCTGCCCTCAGAATTCACGTAAGGGAGTTATGTGAAATATTCTAAAAGCGCCCAAGAATTGGCTCCAGTTTAGTGTGGTTCATGTCTCGACGAATTGATGCAGAGGATAGTGGAATAAATATTGAAGTTAACATTTTTTTTTATATTTCCATTAATTATATTTCTATTGAGAATATATCCTCCACTTAAATTTGCATTAGTAGGCAAAGAAAGCCTATCTATATATTATTTACTATAATTACACATTTCCTTATTCCCCTATGCTTATTGACGAAAATGTATGTTTTTACATTCTACTGTCAGGTAAAAAAGAAAAAAATACCTTTATCTTTCACACTTATTTTCCTTTCATTTGACTTATTTATCTGGGTTCATATGTTTCTAACTAGATTAACATATTTTTGTTAGATGAATTGTATTTAACTAGTATGTAAATATGTGCAAAATTAATTTTACATATGTTTAAATTAGATTGGTTTATTTAATTCTAGGTTGGCATGTATTTTTTGTTGATTAAGTATTTGCATTTTCATTATTCCTCACTGCCATCACTTGTAAGCCCAATCACAGAATAAATACACATGTACATCTTTGTCCTAACTTTTACAAAGGAAACACAATGGTTTAAAATACGTTTTTTGTAGTTGAGGAAAGAAATGACTCCTTCGCTGAGGTCCTAAAACACAGGATCTTAATGAAAACTATATCAACTCTTACTGCATATCTGTCGTACTAAACAGCAGACTTATGCCTCAAATTCTAATTACTGTTCTTTTCCCATATCCGTTTTCTCTTGTTGTTTTCGGCGTACCATCTTCACGTTTAATAATACATTAAATGAAGGAACCCAACGGTGACGTGTGTGGTACGGGCATCCCTCGTCACATGTGAATCGCCTACAAAGTCATCCGCAGACGCTCCTCCCCCATTGCCTGAACATCCAGCGCAAATAGGACGAGTTTTGGCATATGTCCTCCCTCGGCGTGCGCTAGGCTCCGAATCCGGGCAAATATTTAACAAGGGCTCAAGACATAGTAAGTAGGAATGTACAGAACCTGCACACCTGCCAGCTGCCTGGGCGTAAGATGTTTAGGACAGTCGTGCATTTAATTATCTAAATTATAGAGGTAGTTTGGGTGTTTATTTGTATCATGCAATAACAAATTTTAGCTGGTATAAGACTTCGGCGCTGTGCACGATACCCTACAAAATATTCAAAACACAATTACTTATAGAAGATACAGAAACACGCCACCTAGGAAGTTCGGTAGGAAATAATAAAATGAGTGCTCATACTGCACCATATATCAATAAATGTTAATCATCCTCCCATTGATGTTTGCAAGCGTTCTCTTGTGGACTGTGGAGGAATGAAAACCCCTTGAGGTATCCCTGGAAAGTTAGTCTTCAGCAGAGAATAATAACTTCATACATTCAAAAATAACCATTTAAATATAATATATTACAGAACATCAATCTGAGTGTAACTCACACCAAATTATTTCAAGATAAAGAACAGGAATGGTAAACTGCAGCAATATAACCCTTATTATAACATGAATAAAAAGGTACAGCGCAATAAAATATAACTATCCAAAGTGATTCATATTCTCAAAACAACTTTTAAAGTAAAGGTTCGTTTAACAGACTGTAAAAGAGTTAGCCCATTTAACTGACATTATATAAACATAAAGGTGAAGAAATTATAAATACCTAACATACATAAAAGCATTCCATTATCCAAGAAGCGAGATATTGAAGTTCTGCGAGGAACAGCTTCACTTAACTTCTTTACCAGGGTAAACTCACATACAATACACTACACAATGCCCTTGAAGTAATAAATACAAACTTTTGCTTTAAAAGAAAAAGTTCATAGTTAAAAACCTAACTATTAAAAATTACAGTTAAATAACATTCACTTATACCCAAATATCTGGATCACTTAGAACACAAAGTGAAAAAGATTTATTGAAAATTTCAAATAGAAAGGGCCAAAATTTATCCCCATCCCCGGAGCTTCTTGACTGCATCTTCACCGAAAGAAAGCAAGGAAAGGTATGGTCTACTAGATACGTAACATAGCCACTTACCCTCAATTAGATTGCCAAGCAAGCCGTTTCAGTCAATAGGCGAACACTTCCACATTAATGCCCTATCTACGTAATAACTAAAGAAGAAAGGAATGGCTAGGGAAAGAGAACTTTATTGATCGGGTGAATGGATGTGCGCAAAAACGGCACTACACCGCATATATAGCAGAGTGCTCCGTGAGCTACTATGTCCAAGATCGCGGGTTCGAGCCCGGCCAGGACCGATGGATTTTTTCGGGCGTAAAAATCCTAAGTATGGCTTCCTTCGGAAGGGAAGTAAAGCCGTGGGTCCCGTGTCGTACATTTACGGCACGAAAAAGAACCTCAAGCCTGAAAGAGAGGCCTCTGAGCAAAATTTGTCGGCCGTTTCACGCCCTGAGTTGAATGGGACGCTGATGACCTGAGCTGTTAAAGAGCGTCCATAAATAAATCAATCAAAAAAAAAAGCTACTATGTACCAATTGTGTTCGTCTTTAAACATAAAAATTCTCCGAACAGTATATTGAATTTTAAAGAGAAATAACGTCTTCGTTTCCGGTTGTTGGAATCGACTTTAAATTTAACCGGATTTCACGCCGATTTGGATAGAGCAACTACATGGGAATACCATTTCCATCAACTACTGTAAATTCTATCTGGCCCATAATTGGAAGAGAAAGTATCAAACATAATCACTATTGAGGAAAAAAATACGAATTTGAAATCAGAAGTGTGTAAATGACTTCATTGTTCGGTCTTTCAGTATTGTCTCCAGATGAAGCAATACATTTGCAACGCTAGTGTGTATAGCACCGTTTACTGAGCACTTTTGTAAAAAAACACATCAATGTGATTTCTACATTTGCTCCCAGAATTTTAGATGCTGAACTTTCCGAAGATTCTAGGGGAAATTATGGACCAGAATCATTCCACAGCCCTCACAATGATCAGTTTTACAGTCACATCCAAATGTCATTATTGTTATTGAATTTTGTTTTATGTACTACACGAAAGAAAAAAAAAAACAATTAAATTAGAAGGAACAAGTTTCATGCATTTAAAGACCTCTAAAGAAAAATAATTTCAGTTATTAAAGCAAAAGCAATGCACCAACACTGAAAAATTGAATGAATGCAAGATATTAAAGTATTCCATATATTTATAGCACTAAGCGAATTTTAGCCTGAATTTTAATACGTGAGGATGGTTTGGCTTTAAAAGGAACTACTCTTTTGATCAAACCAGGGTTTCAATCACCATGATAGTCCAAAGTTAGCACAAATTGAGAAGGGAATTGTCTCAAACACACTATTATAGCCGTCTCAATCGTCCCACGGGACTCGTCCCTATGGATACATATTTAAGTGTTTCGTCCCAAAACGTGCAGTATCGCAGTCACATGAATGAAGCCTAAAACCTCCAAACAAATTTTGAAATGAAACGAGAGGATCAATAAGCTAAGAGAAAAGGAAAGAAAGACGTTGTTGGTCGATGAACTGAAATCAGAAAAACAAGAAATCCGAAAAATTAAAAAATCCCGACATCATAAATGTAACTATGCCGCTACTTGGAATCGACCTGCACTACAAGTAGTTCGTACAGTCATTCCTTTGCTTTTAAGCTCTTGACGATTTCGTCTGTTTACAGCGGCCAATTCTTGTATAATGAGAGCAGTTTAAAAGTCATGCAACATAGATCAGTCGACCAATCAGCGGACCTATCATCCATCAATTGCTTAGATTCCCAACGGGACTTACGCGGTACCATTCTCTCTTCCAGTCGGTTGCGGGTGGGATTTAAATGGAGTCGAACAGTTGTGCTGTGCAGTAGAACGTGAAATTTCATTAAATAGTGCAGTAGTGTTATGCAATGGTGGGATATTCACTACGTCGTCGTATATTCATGTTCACGGCATATATCAACACACAAAGTCTTCCGCTGTGTTGCCTCAATAGTAAAAACGGGCTTTAAGCACTATTTAAAAAAAACGCAGAAAATCGTGTGGAAGAACGAGACAAGCATTTAGGCGTAAATTTTGTGGCAACCGAAGTAAGAAAAACATTAAAAATGGTACAAAATTTACTAAAACTGGTTCTGTGACAAAAACATCGAAGGCGTCATGAACTCACCGAAGAAATACTTGATTAGGTAAAGGCTTGCATTAAAGCACTTCTCATTCCAAAGATTTTACGGTTTGTGATTTTTATCTTTGAGAACAATGAAAAATATAACATATTCAGTTAACCCTCTCACACCAAGAAAATTATTACAAACATTTGAAACTAAGTTAGATTTATAAGTGATTTTTATAGCATTTAATGCCTCTTTTTTACTGCTATATCACAGATGGTGGACACTGATGATATATAAAATTAAATTATGAATTGGGAAAGGGTTTTTTTTTAAAGGGAGGAAGCGTTCCAGGCCTAAGTTTAGGGTGCCTCCCCGGCATTTGTTACTGAGTCAGGGAGGACTGTCCTGGAGGGAATCGAACCCTAGAACCCCGCTCACGGGTCCGTGCTATGGGTCGTGTGTCAGCGAAAATGGGAAAAATGTTCAGTATGTACTGTAAGGAGGGTGATTTCCATATTCGCTTATTTATTATGTTGTAATAAATTTTAAAATTATGAAGCGCTTGGGGGAAAAAAAAAACACCAGTGGGCATCACCGGGTATAACCACCGACCGGCTGATCTATTTATTGGGACTTTTAAATTGCTCTCACTGTACAAAGGTGCATTTTATATCCTTTCTTGCTGAAACTTCTTCAAATACTCTTAATGTTCAGAGATAGGCACTAAATGGATGTTGGTTCTCTATTATCTTAACTTAAAAATAATTTGCTGATAATAGCTGAGGAAAAATTATCAACAATGGGAACATCCTCAAGACGTTGCTATTGGTTTAATAAAGGCTATTTTCACTCGCACCCTTGTTCTACTTTTCTTATCCTACCCTTCCAAATAATTTTCTGGACACAAGTCCCGGACATAGTCACCGATTCTTTCGTTTCGTGCATTGAGGAACATTCCTATCACTGACTCATGGAATCCACAACGACAAAAAAATTCCAGAGATTTCTCCATGTTACACACATTCGTTTACTTCAGGCCTCCTTGGCATTAATAATGTATAATCGAGGTAATTATAATTGTGCACCTTGCTTTTAAAATTTTAAAATTAAGACTAAAAAGTTCTGCTTTGTTTATGGAGGATATATCGATTTAGTTGTTGGACATAGCTTCAAGTTTATGACTAGAGGTGGATTACTATGAAATCATATTTACTCCTTTCTATAATTTTTAAACTAACTTTAAATTTGTTTGTAAATATTGCTATGAAAATAAAAGATAGAATGCATATGTAGCCATTTTAAAGATTTAGAGCAATTTTGTAACAAAACATGCTTTAAAAATCATACTTGGACGCTTTTACAGATCTTTTATGAAAGTATTGTTGAAGTTTAATGTTTAATTTATATCAGGATTCTTTGCGGTTAACGATCGGCATAATAATGCCTTTGTTAGAGAACGAAACGAAATAGAATTACTTCCAGAGCAAGTAATTCTATTCCTGTTCTGTAAATCTGCACAATAATTTCAGACTTTTTGGGAGCAGAAGTAAACAAATCCAATATTTATGTAAACCATAACAGCGTAAGGAGTACCCTAATTTAATTTTCGATCTGTTAACTTTGACATATTTGAAAAAGCAGTTTTGTGTTTTAATATCTAGGTAATGCTGTGCAGGACTTTGCTGCTCTGTCAGCAACGCATTATTTATGGAACATTGCTTATTACCTGCAGTTCTCCCTCCCATTGCAATAGCAGACATAAGAATTTTTGTGCGACTGTAAAATCTTATTTATGATACAAATGTTAAAAGTTTAGCAACCATTATACTCGCAACATCAAAATCAATTTTAACACTTGTATGATCCTCTATTTTTAGAAAACCTTTAATATTTTAAAATAAATGAGCTATTATAAATTAGATTTGTTTCTTTCATTCCGGAACGTTCTTTGTTTCAAAGAAATAGCTCGTGCATTTCTCACTAAGAAGGATTGGAATAAACGTTAACTAAATCTCTGGAAAGTGTTCCCCATATTGCAGAGGTTCCAATTAGTGCTTTTTATTATGTGCATTTACCGGGGTGCAATTACAGCTTAAACTTTTGATTATTGTCATTGCATTTTTTTTATATATTACAATAGTTTGCTTTATTTCCTTGCGCTAAAAGAAACTATAGTATGCACTTGGGCATGTACAATGATAAGATCAGTTGTTATGAATTTCTTTCAGCCTGACATGATTTCAGGGTTTCCAACATGGCTATTTATACAAATAAGCTTAGAAATCAGTTCCATATTTGTTATATATAGTCACTAATTGCACTATGGCCTGATATTTCGGACTGCCTTGAGAAATGCCAACAATTAAAACATATGTAGCAGATTATTAAACATGTAATTGGCATTCGCTTAAATAGATTAACAATTATATTAAACTAAAATTGGTAACAATAAAGTGTTATACATTGTATAACACTGCATGTTGCAGAATGTAGCTTGTAGTTTTGGGGTCTTGTGATAAAACAACTATGTTTATTATTAGTTACTATGATATATTGTAGCGGTGTCTTATGTTCTGTGTCATGGAATCTGTTCAGAGGGGTATGTTCTTAAATCATCATAGTGCAATTTTACTTTTTATAATTGCTTTTATTCGCACAGTAAGAGTTAAATATTACGATTAAAACATATTTGAAATAATGCAGTGCGATTTTAATGCTTCGCACGCATGCTTTTGGTAGTTTCCCAAAGTACAGTGCGATCAGTGCGGCTTTCCCCAAGGCGCGGGTTTTTCTTATGAGCGAGCTTCCACTCTTTTGCCCTGCAATGGAGAGGGTAGGAAGCCTGCTTGCTTATATGTTCCGCTTGTCACGTATACTATGGAGGCGAATAATATATCAATGTATTGGTAACACGCTAATCATTGAGACCCGCCTGGCTGGCTAACCGGCTAACGAACGGTGTGCTCGCCCATAGGCAAAATACTCTGGGGGAAAAACAAAACTGATCGCACAGTATAACACGCGCTTGTCGCCTGATATGCGATTAGTACAGAATCAGCAACTCATTTGCAGTTCCCCGGTCTCTCACGTAGCTACGCATAATGTAGCAGCCTCAGCAGCAAGTGTACGTATAATGTATTGCATGCATAGCCGAGTGTATCAGTAGTTAAATGATTTGAAAATAACAACAATGATGATAATAATAATAGTAATAATAATTTAATTGCAGATAATAGACTCTACACTTGAGTTTCAGTCATTGACAGAAAATACACTGATCGCAAAATAAATTGATAAATCAAACAACTTAAAACAAGAGGCATATTTACCTCATATATGGAGCAGATATTCCTAGCTCCAAAGATCATGGTTAACATAAGGTATTATATTTAATTTATATTAAGGCTTCACTAATGAATCATAAACATTAATCAATCATCAGTTATATAAGTAAAGCAAAACTTTAGATATGCTTCAGAAATTCTGTATCAGACATTTCTGCAGTAATTTTGCTAAATTCTAAAGGTCCGGACCTTACGGCCGTGGCGTTCTTTCTTACATAAAGGGAACAAACAAGTCAGGTCAGAAATACCGAACACTAGATACAGCCAGCGAGGGTGACTTTATAGCCTGGAGAACCTTGAAAAAAAGACGCAAATCTAACAAAACATAACGGAACAATTTGTAACACAAGAGTAACTTGAGGGGGGATTCAAGAGGAAAGCCCAGAAGTTCGTTAGTAAGAGGACCCTCAGAGAAATCGGCGCCAAATCGTAGCCTATAAGTAACGAACAGGGAATCACGTGGTTTTTATGTAGCCAATCTACGAGTTGAACTTAAGAAGACGCTACCAGAATTTAAATATAAATTTATTGAATGCCAGTAAGACTGACCGACTTAAGGTTTAATAAAAGTCATGGGAAAAGCGAAAAAGCCCAGAGTTCTTCTAGACTTCTCACACTTTCTCTCAGTCAGCTCGAGTTAGTTAGGCAGTCATTTTAGTTACTTAGTCAGGCTGAGTCTATTTCGATAACTGCTAATAAGAATAATAGTAAAGTGATAGGTGACCGCATGTGTCCGCGCCAATAGAAAAACCACAGGAAGGGTTTGAAGTGTGTATGCTAACTACATTTGGTACACCAAACAGATCCGCGTGTTTTTTTAAGGTTCTCTTCTGGTTAGGAAATACAATTGATACATACATAAAAGATTTTTCTTCATTGGTGTAAATAGACCAGTAAACTTTTCTCAGAAAACCTTGTATATAAATCTCTTGGTGTGAAGAAGATAATGTTCCCATTTCCCATCCTGTCTCCCTGGTAACGTGTATACGTTCCTAAAACCAAAAATACAAATACCGACCCTGAGATCCGATCCTAATCAATGCCACATATGTAAATTCCCACCCGCCCTGCTAAACACTGCTTCATTTCATCGAAGCGGAGAGGCAGGTCAACTTGATTGAACACCTCTAATTAAAAACTGCTTCATATAATATTGGGAAAGGTACATTCAACTATATTTTATATACATATTTACAATTCATTTATCTTATACATCCATTTATTTATCAATAACGTTTTCAAATTTGTTTGGAACTGTTTTCCTCTTTGAATGTAATAGTTACTGGTAGTTTATTATGCAAATTTTTACCAATAACTCTTGGATCTCTTTCAGTAGCTTTTTGTAACATTTAGAGGATAATAATTGTTTTGAGTCCTAGTGCTATGGTTGTGGTAGTTCTTGTTTAGGATCTTATCTTGTTCATTGTTAACGACAAATAGAGACACTATACCTTTATACACATTTAATGATATTATAGTTAGCATTTTAGATTTCTTAAAAATATTTCTTCATACTGCTCTCCTGTCTACCTTATATATGCATTGTAAACAACTTTTTTGAAGGATTAGTAGTCTATTCATATTTACTCCAAATATGTCCTCAATAGTATGTTTAGTAATACCGGTAGTGAAATTATTTTTTGATTAATTTATTTATGGACGCTCTTTAACATCTCAGGTCATCAGCGTCCCATTCAACTCCGGGCGTGAAACGGCCGACAAATTTTGCTCAGAGGCCTCTCTTTCAGGCTTGAGGTTCTTTTTCGTGCCGCAAATGTACCACACGGTACCCACGGCTTTACTTCCCTTCCGAAGGAAGCCATACTTAGGATTTTTACGCCCGAAAAAATCCATCGGGCCTGGCCGGGATCGAACCCGCGTTCTTGGGTGTAGGAGGCAAGTATGGTAACCACTACTCCACCAGGACCGACGGTAGTGAAATATAGTGCACAGGAACGTGTTCTTTTATACAACATTTATATTAAAATAAAATTTTGTAACAGAACAATTAAAAACATCGGTGAAGATTCCTTGGTAGGCTAATCCCAACTAGCAGTACTATAAATAACTTGCAGAGAAAGTGTATACGACGAGTTCTTTCAATGGCAACTAATAATAAAAGGCGTTGTCCCCTCACAGAAGAAAAATTAGATGGGCTATGCATGAGATTAAAAGACACTTCGCAGAAGTCTCTTTGAGGTTCTTCACAAGTCACAGAAATATAGAAGAACTGCTAGTAGTGGAGGGCTGGATACGATTTTAATTCTAATCTTGTTTTGTCTTCATGGACAAGTAACATCCTAATATAATGCAGTTAGTTTTTTTTAATTACCAGCTGTTTACCGTGAGAGTGCAGCTACGCAACCGAAAAAAAAAAAAAAGAGATAGAGTGGCGGCGCGTAAAATTATTACTTATTTATATTTTAATTGCAAGCATAAAATGATATAGAATATAAAACCGATGATGATAACACCAATAATAATAATAATAATAATAATAATAATAATAATAATAATAATAAAGACTAACATCTGTTTTCAAGAGATGAAAATGATGCACCTTTACAGCTGCCCATATGTGCGCAGGAAATTCCTCTTAACTTTCTTGAGCTACTCAGGTGTGATTATATTGCTTTCTTGCCTAATAAGTTTTAGGTCCTCTTTTGCAGGCATATTATTCTGATACATTTTATATTGTAAATTTTCACATAAATCAAAACGAAAAAGAGTCTAATCGGGGCTACAAGCTGGTCACAAACCACTACTGATACTTCTGTCTTCAAAAACCTGCGCAATACATTTATGTGATTCGTGAGCTGTGTGTGTGGAGTAGCAGAACTCTGCTGACAGCAGACATTTAATGTCTGTTAATTGTATGAAAAAATCCTCTTCGGTATCTTTCGCCATTGAAAGTGTCTTCACAGAAGAGGGGTACTATATTTCTGTGCACACTCTAATCACATTTCACCCAAAATTTTCAGGACGGAGCGAAACTTATGCAAAATATCGGGTTTTTGTGAGCTTCAATATCGGTTGTTTTGTGAGATGACATGGCCATGCAATTCGTACAAAGCTTCATATGAAAATATAAATTCAAAAACTACTCTATCAGAAGTAACACTCTCAAGTATTCAGTTACAGAATCAAACTCTAGTCCTGGATCGCGCGGTTGCAATTCATGAACTACAGTAATTTTATAAGGCTTTCATTCAAGATATTTAATGGCATTTCGTGCTGATGATTTTGAAACGCTTGTTTTCTCAGCAAGCCGGCGGAGAGAATGTTCTGGGCTGTGTTCCAGTCGTTCATCTATTTCGTCTAACTTTTCATCCATAAGAACATGGCGGTTTAGAACATGTTTCTTGTCACTGAGAGATCCCGTCTCTCGCAACTTTTTAACAAGTTGGCGAACAGTTTCTCTGTCTGGAATACGATTGTAGGATATTTTCTTGCGAATGAACTACTTTACCACTTCTCAGAAAGAATCCGCTTTTACATATGTGTCGTACGTAAAAAACCCGTCCTTCAAAACTACACTTAGTGCCATAACTAACGAAAAACGATTAGTACACGGTTTACACAAAATGAAAGCACAGAGTAGCACTAGCTGACAAAAGCCTCACTCTAACTGTAAGCCTCCATCTGCACATGCATTATACGTCCTTGACGCCTGACTTCTCTCATATATAATAATAATAATAAATAATGTATAATATTAAATAATAACCTGACTTTGAACATGGCATAGTCTCTCTGAGCACACAATAATTTTTATACCATTTTTCGCCTTTGAAAATATGCTTTGAAATTTGCGCATGTGCAAATATTCCGGCGACAGTCAGTTGGCATCTGAATTAAAAGCGCAACGAAGTCATTAAATAGACAACGTTTTAACCATAGTGTTCTAGATCTTCAGAATTATTCACATAAATACCAAGGTTGCCAAAAAATATATACACACTTTCACAGTAGATATCTATTTAATATATTTCAAAGTTGGATCGAAAAACAACAGTAATACGCAGTGTGATGTTCTGTAAACAGATGTGACTCACATACATTATGATAGCGTTGCTACGTGACAGGTAAATCAACAATGAACAAATGAAGCCAAGATTATCGTATAATGTTCTGTAAACAGATGTGACTCACATAGATTATGATAGCGTTGCTACGTGGCAGGTAAATCAACAATAAACAAATGAAGCCAAGATTATCGTAAATCAACAATGAACAAATGAAGCCAAGATTATCGTATGATGTTCTGTAAACAGACGTGTCTCACATTACGTTATGCCGGTGTTCTACAACACATTGGAGCCAAGATTATCGTTTGAACAGCGGAAAGCAATTTTGAAGTGGTATTGGAAAACCGAGAATGTTGTTGAAGTTCAAAGGCAATGGAGACATGTGTACAGAACAGAACCGCCAACGCGAGTAACAATTGCCGCGTTCGAGACAAATTTCAGACTTGTGGTACCGTATGCGACGTTCACAAGAACAGATCTGGGAGACCTCGAACAGCAACCAGCCCCGCGTCCTCGGCTATGGTTTTGGAACATTTTGAGCACTCATCCCAAAAATCTACAAAGCAATGTGCATGTGAGACTGAGATTAGCAGAACCACCGTATGTCGTATTATTAAAACAGCAAAGGTGAAAGTTTTCAACCAAGACTTTTGCATGCATTAAGTGAAGGTGACCCTGAAACGGCATGTGTTGCAGTCGCTGAGGACACTTTCGCAACTTGCTCAATCAGTAGTTCAACGTACTCAGAAGTGTATCGAATTCGACGTTGGGCATTTCGACCAAATGTTGTAACTGTAAAAGTGTAAGATGATTAGTGCTCATCATTTTCTGCTTGTGTAAATGAAGTTTTGTTATGTTAACACACTTCAAGTGAAGTTCTGGAAAAAATTAAAAAGTTAAGACTTAACAAAACATGTGAAATAGATGGAATACCAGGGGAATGTAGGAAAAGTTGGGTAGAGGACCTTAACAAATTAAACATACTGGGGCGATTACTGAATATAATCTTTAAAAAAGGAAAAATACCAAAAAATTGGAGAGTGGAGATTGTAACACCAATTTATAAAGGTAAAGGAGATATTGGGAACCCAGCAAATTAAAGAGGAATTAGTTTACTCTCAATTATTGGGAAAGTTTTCACTGGAGCGTTAGCAAAAAGATTGCAAGAATGGGCAGAGAAAGAAAAGAAAATTTCAGCATTTCAATCAGGCTCCAGGAAAGGTAAAAGAACAGTTGACAATATTTTCATAATTAGAACATTAGTCGATAAATATCGTAGTAACAAAAGAGGTAGTAACAAAAGAGGTAGAATCTATTTCTTGTTTCTGGACTTGGAAAAAGCTTTTGACACAATTTCTAGAGAAACACTTTGGGTTAAACTGAGAAAGAAAGGAGTAAGCCAGAATTTTATAAAGTTAATTCAGAATATTTATAAGGAAAACAAATTTTGTGTTAAATATGAGAGAGGGAGAGGTACAGAAAAAATATCAAACAATGTAGGTCTAAGACAAGGATGTAAATTAGGCCCAGTTATCTCTTCAGTCTGTTTATCAATGATGTTTTAGAAAAAAATTAGCAAAAGTAATGTACATTTGTTAACTATAAATAATATAGAAATACCAGGTCTGCTCTTTGCAGATGATTTGGTAACACGTTCTTTAACAAGTGTAGGATTAAAACAATCATTAGAAACTATAAGCACATTTTGTAAAGAATTGGGGATTAAGATAAATAAAAACAAATCTAAGATTATGATGAAGAAAAAAGGTTTCAAATTAAAAAAAAGGAAAAATGGTGGTGGGAGGGCACAGAAATTGATGTTGTCAAGCAAACTGATTATTTAGGTGTTAGATTGTCAAGTAATGGGAAATGGAGCAATCAAAAAAGGAAAGCAGTAGCAGAAGGAAAAGTAGCCATGAGTAAAATCAGATCTTGTGTAAACAAAATAACAAATATGCAAGTAAAATAGTTCGAGAGAATATGAGACTCAATAGTGGAGAGTAGAATGATATATGGAATAGAAATTTGGGGACCAGATGAAGGATGGAAAGGGATAAATATGATAAATAGATTATTTTGCATACTTTTTCTATGCTTACCTAGATCTTCACCTAACAAGGTTGCACTAATGGAACTAGGGAGATTAGGCTATAAAAGCAAGGTCAAGGAAAGAGTATTGAAATGTTGGTATGGAATAGGGAGACTAGAGAAGGAGAATATTATTAATCAATGTCTGATAGCACAAGATAAAATTAAGGGGACAGAAACTTGGTTATCTAAAATCCAAAATATCCTACAAGAAGCGGGCATGGGACTAGTATGGTGCGAGAGAGAAAGATTGGGTAAAGGATTTTGGAAAGAGATAACAATAAGAATTGAGGATGTAGAAAAACAGGAAATATAGGCAAATCTTAACAATAAAATTCTCTGAAATTATATAGTAAACTAAAAATATGTGCGGAAGAGAAAGATATATTGAAAATTGTGATAAGGTAGGAAGGGAAGAATTGGCATGGTTTAGAACAGGAGTAAAATATTTAAGTGGATTAAAAATGGACACACTAAGGGGAAATGTTCTATGTGTGCAGAACCAGATAGTACTTGGCATTGTATATTAGAATGTAAGCAAATTAAGTTTTGGAGGGAACAGTTCCTATTACGAAAATGGGGAAACCTACCAGATGAAATATTAGGTAAAAGAATTTTAAAAATTAAAATCAAATGAAAACATTAAGGAACTAGAAAAATACAAAGACAAGGTAAGACAAAAATGGACATGGGTGTAAAATACTTAGGAAATGTGCATGAGAATAATATTGTCAGATAGTGAAAGCAGGATGAAATGAGTAAGGGAGGTTATGGGGGTAGATATCAAATATTAGTTAAACAGGATGTTAGTGTGTATAAGGCCCTAAGGAATAAGCAACTCTCAAGGATAGAAATTTTGCCGAATGGGTTCAATTAAAAACGAAGGAAGGTATAGTTATCGTAGGAAGTATAATTTAATATTGTATTGAATGTATAAATTATTTTTAATGTTGTGCTTTGTTTTTGGTTGGATCGAAGCCCGGTCCCCTGGATATTCCAGTAGGTAACTGCTGATGAACCGGGGACTGGGGGGCTGAGCCAATCAAATTGGAATAAATTTTGATTGGATTCAGTGCCCTCTGGAATTGCCGAAGGCACTCTTCCTAATTGTTATATTTAAAAGTATTGTTCTTTTTAACATTATTTGTGTATATTTTGTAATAAAAATATGTATGTGATGCTGAGAAATAAATACCCCCACCACCACCACCACCACCATCACACGTTAACACAGTTTTTTCTTTTCTTGAAGTGTGTATACATTTTTTGGCACCCTCTGTATTTTATCATCCAGCAACAAAAAGTAATAGGCAAACTTTGGGAACGACTTTTTATAAATACAAAATGGCTGGAATATTAAATTAAGTTTTATAAGGAGACACTATTATACACTTCTCTACCGGGTATTTTAGGTATAAGAACAGTTACAACCATCTTCTGTATATTCTTAAAGAGCCACTGAACTTAAAGGACTTAGGAGAAAACCCCTCCAAATTAAACAAATATATAAATAAAATTATTGGCTCTTTTGTTTGAAGACAAAAAATCACTACAATCAATTATGCACAACCTCGGGCTAAAGTCGCTTTCACGTGTCGGCTCAGGACAGTAGCAATACAGCAAACACGGGTGTCAAACGTTAGTTGAAGATGGTAGTTTCTAAGTACCCAATTTAAAAGTATAACATGTGTGGCAATTATTGTTATTTACGTCATAAATGCAATAATAAATTGTACGTGGGATATGAATAAACAGATCAAAGCGTACCTAACAGTTCTGAAATTATCATGTAAATGTGATAACGCTGCATTTTCGACTTGCAATCTGTTTTCCACTGTAGGTTGTCACGCTCCAACTGGTTCTAAGCCATACTCACACCTTATTCCTTGCTAAAACACTAGTGAATAAACAGTAATTGGGTAAAATTGATGTAGCATATAAATTGTTAATGATTATGGTGAACGGTATGGTATGCACTAGCAGAAAATAAAATATTACGGAGGTGTTACAACTAGAAGAACATGAAACAGGGGTATTCTACAATACCAAGAGAAGATGAAAATTCATGTATGTATATTTTCAGGCCATTGACATTACTTGCCTAGGTTTGTTTTGAATGCCATTACACAATGCATACAAATTACCTGTAAAGCAGTGAAAAGAGTTAGAAATGAAATTAATCTGTTTGTTGATAAACCGAAACTGGCTAGTGATACCAACAATGATGGCAAGACTGCCAGGAGTTTTCTTCTAAAATTAGAAACAAAGCCCCTTGTTACTATAATCATCTGTGTCATTTGATAAACAATAACCAGTGATTATCACAAGGATAGAGAAATTCATGCTCTTAAACTCTAATAAATATTCATATTGCATATATGCCATTTAGAAGTTCAAAATTTTTCACTAAACACAAACAAATAAATTAATTACGTTTCCCCGTTTAGGAATGGTAAATGAGAATTAATTTATATTTTTCTGCAGGACTGGTTCCGCTGTCTAAAAACAGCAATGAATTGCAGTTCACATCCAACATTTGCCTTAAGTTTTCAATTTAAATACTGCCTTCTCTCAAGATACTTTTGTATCTCGGAAAATTTGCATCCTTGTCGCATGAGGTTGTTGTAACATATCTTAATGGTTTTATTTTTCAACAGAAAGAAAAGGCGAGTCTTTTGGTGAAATGGAGTACTTTCCTTCGGAAATGTCTTGATATCACACATCTGTTGATTTTAGAACACTAAAACGTTTTATTAGTCACTATTTCCGTATAATGCAGAAACAGAGCTCATATTAGAATTAATAGGTTTAAAAACTCTTAATGACACATTTGAGGGAGTTGCTGCAACTTCCATTGTTGTGGTTGTTTTTGGTAAACGAGGAAAATGGGGCAGATATGAATTGAAGATTCCCTTCCAATTTAAGGCATGATAGAACAGATGGAGTCCAGATTTAACCAATTTTAGATACTGAATATAATATAAAGCCCGCTTCAAGCCACCTACTCATCGAGTTAAAAAGTGCAAGAAAAGGTACCTAATATTGAGAATCTCAAGCGGTCCTTTGAGTCAGCACTGGAGGCAGTGTGCGCTAGACGTGAGAGAGTAAGAACGCATTTTAGCTCGCTCATTGGCCCCGGGAATGGCGTTCTCGAGGTAATATCTACCGTTGTAAAATTATGTGATAGAAATATTAGAGAGGGACTTCGATCATGTGTTAGGGCCAAAAAGGGTGATTTTGCGAACTAATTGGTGTGAAACGTTTGGAATACACGAGAAAACAACATATCAAAAACAAATGAAATGTGTTTAAATATGTTGTAGTTACTTAACTAAAAACCAAGCGAGTTGGCTCAGACGGTAACACCTAAGACTTGCACTCAGGAGGTCCCGGGTTGGCATCCTGACCTTGAGTCACTTAGGCAAATGCTGGGATGGATATTTATATTTCATGAATGTTCCGCTCTCCCGTTTCATATCAATTCATTCCGTTGGTTATGTTACTAGGTCGGAAGTGTCAGGGCGAGGTGTGCCGGTGCGACGTGACGTGACTTGCGCTTTGGAAAAGTTCTGCTCGCGTCTGGAATGGAAGCGGAACATTTTAGGGGCTCGTAAAACTTGGGGGGGGGGGTTCTGCGTCAGTGTTGGAGTGTTCTAACTGGAAACATATTAGAGATTCCATCTGCGTCCACATAGTCACCACCCGCAGATCCTGGTCTCCTGGTGTCTCTAACATTTCATCCCTACCTCTAGGAGGCGCCCCACTGGAGGCGTAGGCACAAAGGGTCAACCTTGAACAAGGCTCAATTACCGAAAGTATCCTCTACCGCGAGTAGTTCATCCGTGTATACCTAACTAAAACCTAGTAACAGTATTTATGACATGAGTAGGTATTCACATACTATTTGTTTATAATGTAGAATCTTATCTAAAGGGATTAATTTAGCAGTTTTGTAATAATCGAGATGCCTTTTTCTATGTTTGTTACTTGCTCTGAAGTAAAATTTTGAAGTAAAATTTCTTTCTAATCTGATGAAAAACCAACAAGTTATTGATTACTGCATATAGTGCAGCGTAACCTATACTCGAACGCCGTCTTTTCAATTACTGCGAACCGGGTGAGCTTTAAAATAATAATAATAATAATAATAATAATAATAATAATAATACATTTAAACAAATCAAACAAGTTACGCTGCATTTTTCTAAGCCTGACTTCTAAACATAAATATAAATAAATAAAGACTGGCTTAATCTGCGTTACACTTTAAATCTTAGTTGATTATTATATTATTTGATAGCTTTGGAATCGCGCTTTTTTTCCATTACTTCCTCTCTCAACATATTTGAAATAGATAGACTAGTTATAATTTTTTTCAGCTCGTTTCGGACTCAAGTTGCATGCTTTCTGTTTCACAGCTGTTGCGGATACAATCACGTATCTCGTGCTACCATGCGAATATTTTTGTTTTCCCTTGGAGTGTTTTGCCTATGGGCGAGCCGGATCTCGGTGATTAGCAGATGGGTAAAACAATAACACAAAGCAATGATGTGTTGAAACTGTTCGCCTTCATTCCTCACATATTTTGGCATCTCTTTAGGAAATTATTAATCACTCGCTACAGTTCATTTTCAGAAATCCCGATGATTTCCTGATGAATATTATCTTTCAGTTCTTGTACAGAATGCAGGTTCGTCTTGTACAGGAAATTGTTAATTTACCCCAGAGAGGATAATGACAGGCTGTTAAATCAGGGGACCGACGGGACCACGAACATCCACTAATAACTCTGCCTTGTGGAAACACACAGTGAATTGCTCTCGTGGAATTATTGGCAGTGTGAGCATTGGCAGAGTTCCCTAAAAAAAAAAAAAAAAAAAAAATGCATGACCACACTTCCTGTTGGTTAATTCTCTGAAAAAGGTTAGTATGGTCTTCACATAAGTAGCGGCATTAACTGTATGCTGAAAAAAGTTGATCCTATTCACCACCGAGTTAATGCATATGAATCCTACATAAAGGCACCCTTTGCCGTTGTAAACACACCAGCCCATAACGCACTTTATGTATACTGCCCAAATAAGAAATGAACAACACAACACACACTCGGGAACAGCGGCGGTACGACTGCGACAGTCAACAAGGTCAACAAGTAAGCAATCAGGCTTTCTACCCACTAGACGGGGCAGCAAATGAGTGGGAGCTCGCTCATTGGAAAAACCCCGCGCCACAGGGTAAAGCATCACTGATCCCACTGCATAAACTGATTCTAACGCACGTACTTGTAGAAACGAGATGAGCAGTAAAGGTGTTGTAATTTTCCTTTTCCTGCTTTCTCTATCTGTTTTATTCTCTCACTCTTTCACTTCACATTGTGCACAGAAACTTAGCATAAAATAAATATATTTTAATATGCTTAGCAGTTGATCTTCATTAACATAATTTATTAAACGTGTTTTAAGATACAGCATATCGTCTTGAGGTTTATATTACTCAGATTTAAAGTTTTTATAGTCAAGATTATTTCTTGCCTATGAAATATAATGATTATTTTTTCCTTTAAATTCAGTACAATTCACCTTTTCTTTATAGGCATGTATCTTCAACTAAGCGAATTTCGGACACAGACGAGTTTCATTCCTCTGGTATGAAGGGCATATGCATTAGAGGACTGTACGCTACATAAGCCATTTATATCGGTTGAAACACGGCGATGATTCATTGTATGTCAGATACGCTTATTAAGCCCACACAGTACGGGCATTGATGGCAGCTTTCATGTATTCGGTTTTAGAGACTTACTCGTTCAATAAGAAAAATTGAATATTTACGGACGCTCTTTAACATCTCAGGTCATCAGCGACCTATTCAAATCAGGGCGTGAAACTGCCGACAAATTTTGCTCAGAGTCCTCTTCTTTCAGGCTTGAGGTTCTTTATCGTGCCGTAAATGTACGACACGGGACCCGCTTTGCTTCCCTTCCGAAGGAACCCATACTTAGGATTTTTAGGCCCAAAAAATCCATCGGTCCTGGTTGGGATCGAACCTGCAATCTTGGGTTTAGGAGGCAAGTGTGGTTACCACTACACAATCAGGACCGACATCGCCAAAGAGCGATTATCTTCGAAATAGCATTACTAATGAAGATACTGACAGCTGCATTTGGCTGCGTGCGGCGAGTAAATGGACCAAGGTGATGCTTGTCTGTCATAGCAACAGTTCTCGTGCTCATGGTTTATATGTGAGCACTCTACGACACCAAGCATTTATTCCTGTCTTTGTGTTATTAAAGCGATTTTGCGGTTAAGAGACAAATATTACTCGTATATTACGAGATACTGGCGCACCATTGTTATTAATTGCTGTACGTTAGTGAAGTGCATTTTACTGTAGTGTAATGTATTGAAATGTTATCACAAAAAGTGAAAAACTAAAGTATACAAGAATAACCTTCATACTCTAGAGAACCGCAACGAGGGTCCGAGGTTGTAAAACACGGACTCTTGAGCGGGAGTCTGGGGATCGATTTCCGCCAGGATTGTTCTCTCTTAGTGAAGCTTCTCCAGGTTTTCCTCAGCTTTATAAATGGCAAACGTCAGGGAGAGGCCCCAAAATTAGGCCTGGAACGGCTCCTTTCTTAAAAAAAAACCCTTTCACAATTTATCATTTCATCTCGTGTATTATTAGCGCCAACCGCCTGTGATATGTCAGTAATGAAAGTGGGCGTTAAACAGTATTGAAAATACTGTACAGAAACAACATATCACGGCAGAAATCGAAAGAATTAAAGAAGCAGAGCTGCTGCAAGTGAATATAATTTAATTAAATGATATCAGGTATGTATTGTTCTTGGGAAGTGTATTGCTGTTTGGCTAATGATCTCTTAAAAGAATCTGAAAGTCCGGGCCTAAATACATTTGGAGATATTTCGTAGTTACTTGGAAAAATTCCTACTGACGTTCTAATCTTATCTAGCTTTACATTTTAAAGTAAACATGTAGCTTTGTGATAGAAATGCACTTTCTATTGTCGGAAAATTTATATGAGCTACATTGATGAAGTTTATTTCGGTAAAAATGGCGCAGCAATAGCACCCTTCGTGTCAGAAATATTCTCGGTGGTAGTATTAGATGTTATACACTTAAATCTGCCACTCTGTATAAAATGTTTATGGTTAGTGTTGCTGAATGCTGGCCGAGAGGTCCGGGTTTCATTCCCGGTACCCGTTTAGGGAGGTACCGGGAACGGGGTTCACCCAGCCTCGTAAGCATAGCTGGGAAGCTCTCTGATGAAGAGTTGGCGTTCTTCAATCTAGGGAGCCGCGTGATAGGCGACCGGCGGGGTCCAGCATGCTGATCACAGACCCTCTGCATTACTGCGTTTATCAATGAAGTCGTAAGATGGAGGTAGAGGTTGCTGCGGCAGACCTAAGCTCTTCCCGGGCTGTAGTGCCCATGAGAAGAATTATTGATATCGACGAACTATATTAATATATTTAGGGTCACACAAGAGTCCGCAAATCTGGTCTATAGAGAAGTAATATTGATTAAAAGACTGTTCCTGTTTTTAACATAAAGTTATATATTTACAATACACCAATAGTCTTTAAGTATAGCAGAATTCGCACTTGATGAAATTGTATTAATAACGTTTACTGCTTGTTTATAATGGAAATAGATTACTCGTAATCTATTTTTAAAGTTGTATAAATTAAAATCAAGCAAGCACTAGTAATTTGATTTTCAGCTGTTTCTCAGTCTTTTGTTTTCTTTCAAATGAATTATCTGAATCCGGTCCAATTTCTTGATTTTTTTCAATGGGGAAAACTGAAGCAACAAGCCTACCAAAACACATGCAGCATCGTATAACAACAGCTATAATATCACTATTTTTAACATTTCTGAGTTAGAACATTTCCGAGACTTATTATATGATGAGCTTCTAGAAGAAATGCAGTGCAAACTGCTTCCAGATAAACCGGTCACTATGAATACTCCAGTTATACCAAAAGAAAAATAAGGCCCTTGGAAAATGCTTGAAGAACCTGAGGGGCCTCTCCAATTAGCACAATCGAATCGAATAAGCGAAGCGAAACGCCTTCTGTCGCTGTCATCTAATGGAACCGAAGAGAACATAACGGAAATGAAGCGTACTCGTGATGCCAGAAAATGGATCGCATAATAACTGTACAGCTCGTTTATGTAAGGAGGAGTAAAAAGAAAAACCAAACAACAGTTAAAATAACAAACGAAAATACTGATTCATAATATTTTTAACGAGAAATACGCATGATGAATGTCGCACTCTTTTTAATTTGCTTATTTTACCCCAAGCATTATCACGGGTCTGTTTATTGCATTTTCCATATAGCTGTACATAATTCTGAAACAGAGCAATTAACTTTTCTTGACTCATTCTTTAACTTATTATTCAATGTTCAACATTGCTGTCTAACTTCCATTGTTGCGCTGTTTTTAGATTGCACAATTAAATTTTTGTTTACCTGGTAAACTCAGGATATGAATTTACGAACAAACAGTTACATATTCGTCAAACGATGTATCAGATTACTAGCGAAGATTCACGAAGAACTTTTTTCACTTCAATTCTACTGCCTAAGTAGAACAATTTCTTTCTTGTTGGAGGATTCTTTTTGTCGCATTTCGTTGCGCTTCCTCTCTTGGAGACTGCTTCCGCTGTCCTCCATTTGAACACATGTTACAGACATTTTCTCCTCTGTGCCTTTTACACATGGTGGCAGCGGGTCATAACACCTCCGTAGGTGTAGTAGAGATGATCCCGTGTATCTAAAATGTTCAAAGTATGCAATGTTCCAACTTAATACTTTGTATTTTAATATGGATGGGTGGATGGATTAATGGTTGGGTGGATATTGCCTTTTGCAAACACAGTGCAGTTAGACTCGTCAAAATTTAAGTTCAAGTATAGAAACACGACTCAAGCAAATATTTTCTTTACCTTTTTTTAAAAACATTAAAATGTTTTAATTTAGGATTTCTCTCGAATATTTGTTGGCAATTCTACTTGTAAGATACATGGGTGACTTTAGTCAATTTAACAGTATTATAATTATATGTACACTATTTCTTTGCTTGTAAATAATTGCGCACTTCTCTACTTAATACAAATAAATTTGAATTCTTCTTATAAAATAGCTGCAATATATATCAATAAGTCACAGTATTTTGTATTCCTTTAAAAGCCTGCCTTAGGGAGACCGTAGGTTTAAGATTAAAACGTACCCTAGTACTTTTTTGTATTATAAACACCCTCTGAACATAAGTAGTAATGCCTCAGTTTAATATATGTGAGATAAAAATATATAGCACTGAGGTAAAATAAATAGTTATTAAGCTATTAATGTCAAAATATCTTTATAAGGATGATTATATATATATATATATATATATATATATGTGTGTGTGTGTGTGTGTGTGTGTGTGTGTGTGTATGTGTTTCTTAGGATAAATGCCTGTCCGAAATAATGCCAAAATTGGCATTATAGAATATAAAACAAAATTATTACCATGAAATATTTATGGAAGTGATCCCTTATTGTTAAAATATAGACAAGCAGTTTTATCTTTCGTATATTTACAATTAAGTTGCTACCTGCACACCGGTGTATAGATTCGTTTAAAACACATATTACTTGCTTTGAGTCACAGAGTTCACATCATTGACACTGACGTAATATCAACAAACTTTGTGAAACACTCAACATACACACATATTAAGTAGTGTTTAACGTCTGGTTTTACCGCTGACATTAGGCGGTGGACACATGAGATGAAATTATTTTTTTATTAAGGAAGTAAACGTTCCAGGCCCAACTGTAGGATACCTCCCCAGCATTTGCAATTTATGAGAACTGATAAAACCCTTGAAAAAACTCAGTCGGATAGTACGGTTATGGTGCAAATTGAACCCTAGACCTTCCGCTTACTAGTCAGCGCTGATCTCGACCAGTCGTGGGGATAATATTTAGATCATTTTCTGAAACACTTAGAAACCGAACAATAAGGGCAAACTTGAGGAGGCGATTTCTGATATGGAAACGAGTAAAAAAGTTCAAATTAATATATGTCCAGAAATGTACAGAAACACTGCGAAATGTACATATATATTGTAATTAGAGTAGAGACATTGCAGAGTTAAACGCAAACGTTCATGATAATATGTCAAACGCATGCCTATTGTGTGACAGTCCTTCTGGTAGCGTACAGATGTTCGAAGTGCCCGCCATGCGCCTGAACGCACGCATTCACACAGTCGCATCATGAATTGCCGCACACGTTCCAGCATTTCCCTCTTGTGCCCAAGAGTGGCTAAGGCTTCATTGATGAGTTGTCTGCAGATTAAATATAGGGTCAGCATACACAGTACCCCTATTGAGTTACTCTAATTACATTGTTGCTGTACATTTCGCACATATGTTGATATGGATTTATTTCTTCCTTTTCCCTGTGTGGCAGGCTCTCACACCCACGCATGCCCAAGAGTGAATGCATTTAGATAAGTCAAGTAGTAATAATTAGTAAATATTGTAGTAGCCTGTAGTAACAATGAGGGACACTTCATGTATCTCGGAAATGTATTCATGGCTACCTGACGTACAACTCTATGACAATAGGAAAAATGTTGCATTTTGTAATATTTTGAGTCCTATTTTGCTGTAATGGCTAGAGCAATGAGTATTGACAAAAACTAAGTGCATGCAGGTAGCCGAAAAATGAATCCCTTGTATCTTGTGTCGGTGAAGACGTCACTAAATCGTATGATCAGGAGCTCCCCAATAAGGGGTCAAAGAAGTGATGAATTTAAAGTAAGTGCGTTTGGGAGCAAAAGAGGTAGCCAATAATATTTTAATATTTTAAAGGCTCAGACGCCATGCGCGCTAGTATGTTGGCCTCAAGAGTTCTTACAACCACGTGGGGACACGTTGAATTTCGTACATAACAGGAAACATCTTAGCTATAGTACCTTCGTTCGAACTTTTTTTTGATGATCAACATGTCTTTACCAGAGGCAATGGACAAGATGCAATTTCAAGCAGCATATGTAGTACGCGTCATTAAATTCAGAGCTAACGAACCAGGTGGCCCAATAACAAAGTGTCGTGTGATTAAACATCTCATTGCGGTCAATGAAGCAAAGTTGTGTGATTTTAATCATCTCCTTCCATCTCCCTTCTCCCGTGACCACTAAGACACGAATGGTGACTTTGGGCCCTTGAACGACCCGGGGTATGCAATGGGACCCTCTGGTACATAACGCCAACATCAACTTCTGCATATAAAAACCGTTCACCTGTAAAAAACAACTTCCTAAATTTATTCCACTTGTTCGGCCTACTCTATATACAATATAAAAAATATGGAACCCAATACAGATTCCTGGGAGCCCCATAATCAAGAGAAAACTGCTTATATACTTTGTTCATAATTTTAACCACATACTGTCTAAATTTAACAAAGGATAAAAAAGTTGACCAGATAGACCAGTTATACCTAGTTGATTTAATTTAACTTTTAAAAATGCATGATTTACAAAATCAAAGACACTGTTTAATCAAAGAATGCACCGCCACATGCAAATTACTGCCATGTCAGCGATGTACAAAATTAATATATTTAACACATGCATCGTTGATACATTTAGGTTATTAGATAAAATATCGTTATTATTTTAAAAATTAGCAATTTTAAAAGAAACAGCTTTTTAAAATAATTTGGAAGTGGAACTAAGTATATAACTGCTCACATTACCAGGGTCTCCTTTCTTCATTCTTCAAGATTGGGCACAAACAAGTCGAGACAGCTGGGACTGCACAAATTGAACAAATGTGTGAGAGGTACAATATTATCATTGCAGACCTTATGATATTTATAGTTATGCCAACATTTCCAGCAATCTATAATCTTTTTCATTGTAATGCAATCTTTGTATCGCAATATAATTGTTATTACATACAAACATTATAAATAAATAAAGATGTGTTACAGAGAAACATTTCGAAACATGCGACAAAAGGGTGAAAATGGGTCAGTTTCTCTAATGCCAAACAGGGAGTTTTTTCAATACCGTTCACTGCAGGAGACATTTATCCTGGAAGATTTTTCGTACTACGCACATAAATGGTTTGCATTTTATTATTGTAAGGTTCGAAAAATTTAACTTCTTGATATCAGATTAAATAAAATGCTTTTTGCATTTTTAGTGCACGTACAATTCGGAAAATTACATTTAAAATGTAAACAAATTACTTCCCAATCACGGCGGGCTATGCAGGTTTTCAGTGTCGTTCCCGTGTTTTATATCTTGGTCAGAATTCTTTTCTGCATCTGTATGTTTTTATTCATCTCGTCCTGTCTTTTTTTTTTCTTTCTCCGTTAATCGCAAGGATGGATTTGATGATACAATGCCCTTTTTGTAGCTTTGCCCTCCTTAGCACACCACATTTAGTTTTATTCCATCCCTCAGTTGCGATTGCTGTGACATAATAAATCGAAATGCATAAAATGTTAATTTTGTTAAAAAGGCACTTAGTACTGATTATACATTTGTTTTTCCCTGCGGGGCTGCTTTACGGCGTTTAGGTTACCGTTTCTCCTAAATATCCGTTTTATGTCACACATTATTGAAATGGATATGCTATATTTGTTGACGTTTATTTTCTGTTGATTCCTTGAGTGCTGCTGATTTGTTTTATTTACGGACGCTCTTTAACATCTCAAGTCATCAGCGTCTAATTTAATTCACGGTGTGAAACAGCCGGTAAATTTTGTTCAGAGGCCTCTTCATACAGGTTTGAGGTTCTTTTTCGTGCCATAAATTCATTAACCGCACTCACGACTTTATTTCCCTTCCGAAGAAAGGTATACTTACGATTTTCTGGCCGAAAAAATCCATCGACTCTTGCCAGGATTGAACCCGCGATCTTGGATTTTCGAGGCAAGTATGGTTTCCACTAGATCACCAGGACCGTTCCTTGAGTGCAACGAATGCGTTCTAAAGATGCAAACATGCTGGATTGAGATCTGCAGCCTTAAATACGAATATAAAATCTACTTAGCTTTCATCGTTCCGCATCTGCACACTTTAATCATAATTTTAATTACCGTTCTCAAAATTCAGCACCTCACAAATCTTCTACTTTGCCAGAAAAAGCGCATGAAGTAGTATGTCTTTACATTATATACGACTTAGGATAACAGATTATAAAAAGTGCAAATTAATAATATAATTAGTAGGCAGAAAAAATCAATAATCTACTGTAGTTAATGCATAAGTACATAAATATTTACTATGTCTGGCTCTTCTTAAAGGCAGGTTCTCCCATTCTTCAGTAGCACAATATTAAAATGCATGTCGATTATGAAATGCCCCTTTAAGGGGATTTTCAAATTTAAATATATAAAGAATATTTAATAAACTATTCTTCTTGTGACACAGATTTAAATATCGGAACATACAATTATCTGATGACAAATGCGTTTGCGGGAACCGCATCTACTGGTAAGTCGCCATTTGGGCTGCGCTAGAGTCGGAGCTGGTGGGCAGGACAACACAAATGTCGGTTATAGAAACATTAGAGTGACAAGTTATAATGCACACAAGAACGTATTCAATCACGTTACGCAAGGAGATGCTGGAACTGCTTGCCTTCATTTTCCACACATTTTTGACATCTCCTTATGAAATTACCTATTACCATTTGAGAAATTATATTGATCTCTTGATGAGTAATATCCTTTAATCAGCTTAAAGTAAGCTAACAGTACAAATTTATGAATCGCATTACGACTTGGAACTCGATCACCTGGGAAATTCTCTTCAAATAAACTCTTGACGGCACGAGTGGACTCGGTACAGACTCTTTGTGGTATAGAATTGGCCTAGTTTTGCCATTTAGTTCGCATAGCAGATTTTAATTTAGGATTAGACACTGTTGTTTCTTTCACTGTTCAAACGATACTGTTTCATCAGGATAAGACTGAAGGTCAACGTAGTAGTTCGATAAAACTTCTGTTCAGGTTTTGAGCGACACTAAAGGTCAATGTGGTAGTTCGTAAACTACCCGTTTATGCCTTGAGCGATGGTTTATCGCACTATGTAGTCCCCCACAGCCGCGGAGGTCATCAGATGACCCTCACTTTATGTTGTACTCATAAATATGAAATTTTCTGCTTTACATAATAAATTTGTTATATATAAATAAAAAGTTAGTGCAAAAATGTGTAATCTTAATGTGTTTGTTCATTTTATTACTGAATCTATGAATTTAAGATTACTAGTATTTTTCTGTAACTTTTTTGAATTTATGTGCCTATTTCTACATCATATGTTTAAAATTCTTTGTATATAAATGTATCCCTCTCTTATCCGGTTTGTAATTCGTAGATTTCCAATACAAACTTATAAAATTACCTAACGCAGTGGAATTTGAAGCCAATACCCGCAGTCAGTGACCATCAAATCCAGAAAATGTACTCTCAATATCATTTTATTTTTTAATGAATTTAATTAATGTTACACTTAACATAGCGATGGAAAAAATAAAAACACACATTTGTGTCTTCAAATGCACTTTGCAAGCAATGCCTAAACAAATTATATGACTGTTTTGTTTGCCAATTTAGAATCGCCATGATTTGAAATTAAAATAGTTATTGTGAACTTAGCTTAGTTCTATTGTTAGAAGATTTTAAAGAGGATTTGCACGGTTACGGTAAATACTCTAAACATTATTAAATTCTTGACAATTTTTTGTATAAAGACAATATTTTACTGAATTGTCGAAAGGATAATGCATAGTAAAAATAATATTCTAATTTCTAGAACACTATAGAGGAATAACGGGCCATTTTTAGTAACGGTAATTTCAGCGATCTGGGCTCTGTTGTTTCTTAGAATTAATCGGAATTTTCGTTGATGTGAAATATTTTTATGTGACTACGTTGTATTTTAAAATTGTTTTAGCACATTTCAACTTTATACACTTCTTGTTCTAGTGTGCCCAAACAATTAAAACTTAACATGTTAGCGATGGAAGAAAACGTTATTTAATAAAACAAATTGCCATGGTTACTAACAAAAATTGAAGTTGTAGACCAACAGCCCGAGACGTTTCTTTCATTACATTCATCTATTTGAAAAACGTGGAGAGCACGGTAACTGCAGCAGTTCAGTTAAAAGAGAGACACTGAACACCCATATAAATAATTTTTCATCTAGGTGTGTTTATAATTTTGAAATTGTAATGTTTCTTGATAGTATTTTTATTGTACAAATATATTTCAGCAGCTATTTAAAGAATAATCGTGGTTTTTTTGTACGTTATCACATTTGGCGTATTTACAGAATTAAAAATAGTCAATTCGTAAGCTTAACTTTTATATTATGCCCATATAAGCTTTAAATGCTTTTTCAGCCATATATGCGGCAAACGGAGTGCATTTCACAAATCAATGTTCACGATTAAACATTGGAATTTCTAAGTGCCAAAACCAGAATGAAATTATTCTGATACTGGACTGTAGACAATAGGTGGGAGAAGTACAGTAGGTCACGAGCCACAAACCATCCTCTCCCCTTACTCCGTCGGTCCTGGTGGTTTAGTGGTAACCATACTTGCCTCGTAGACCCAAGATCGCGGGTTCAATCCCGAACAAGGTCTATGGATTTTTTGGGCATAAAAATTCAACTATTGGTTCCTTCGGAAGGTGACTCCTGGATTGTATATTTACGGGACGGAAAAGAACCTCAAGGCTGTATGAAGAGGCCTCTGAGCAAAACTTATCGGCCGTTTCACGCCCTGAAATGAATGGGACGCTGATTATCTGAGATGTTAAAGAGCGTCCGTAAATAAATCAAGTGAACAAAAAAAAAAAATCTTAAACCTGTCATTCATCAGTTCCTGTTTACTTGTGAATGTTGGATATACTAACACGATGTTCATTGCTTAAGAGTTCGGTTATCTTGACAAACTTAGTTTCGAAATATTAATGCATAAGTTTCTTAAATAATAATATAAATGTATTAAAAAAATGAGTCTGAAGGTTATTTAATGTTGTAATTCACAGAGCTTGTTTTTATCCAATTAATATGTCTTGATAATCAGAAATGAAACAGAAAACCAGTTTTAAAAACCTGAAAAACAGACATTTGATATAAATTAATACTTTTCATGACATCTGTTTTAGTGTCCGACAGTAGATAGTTACTCGTAACAGTCTCAATTGTAGAGATTGACCAGCGGCTGCTTTATGACTCATCACTGGGGCGTTCTACCACATTCAAAGCTGGTTCATTGACGAGCTTTACCCCCTTTACTTAAAGCAATTTGTTAACCTTAGATGTACAATTTCGTATTAAGTTATTGGTAATATTGTCTCTAGCTTTCTTTCGGTTTCGATATCTGCTATTTTGAAACCATGCGGTGAAGGTACAATGAAGTTCTTCCGAACAGAATTTTGAAAAATTTGGTGAATATCTCATCAATGCTTCACAGATCAGCCATAGTTAATAGATTCGAGATTTCGACCATGCAAAGCTTTATATACTGAAATATCTTCTTCGTAAAATTATTAATTAAGTATAAGAGGTATGACAAATTTCAATAGCTAAGGTTATTTTGTAGTTTTAAGTTTGAAAAATTCGAAGCAACATATGAAAATATTTTCGGCATTTAAACAGTACCATTTTTCTTAAAAAAACTTTTAAAGAATGTTATAAATAGACTTAAATACCTCTAAAGACTTCTTCAGATATTACAGTTCACCTTTTCCTGTGCTTTCTGTCTTTCAACTCTCAGGTTTTTTTCTAAATATGCAGAAAGTTATCTACACCAGTTTGTATACTATGATAATCATCAGCAATCACCTTTCAATTCTGATGATAGGTTTTGTAAGCACGTTCATATAACATTTAAACATTCTTTGCTTAGTATCCATGAACATTTGCAAGTAATCTATAAATGCCGGGTGGCAGGCAGTAGTCATTTATCGTGTGACGAAACCCCATATGTAACAATATGTGGGAAAAAAGAAAAGGAAAAACCTTAACAGTTGTTATATTCTAGTATACTTCTACAGTCTTGTGTGAATTAATGAACAAGCAGGTGAATTTTGTTTTGTAAGCTACTCAACACTAATAAATAACTGTTTCCCCCAAATTGCATTATTTATACCTACTGTTGAGATACTTAATTGTAGTTATTGCTTTTATTGACTGTACTAGAAATTAAGCAATTTTCTTGTTATTTATAGCTTTTAACATTTTATTTAAAAAGCATATTTTTTTTTCATAATGGATATCACATCTAAGAAGAGAAGGTCATAGCCCTTCACGAATTTAGTAATATGACTCAGAGGCAATTGTTGATATGCTTTATTTATGGAATATCTGGAATATCTCAGGTCATCAGCGTCCCATTCAATTCAGGTGTGAAATGGCCGGTAAATTTTGCTTAGAAGCCTCTTCTTTCAGGCTTGAGGTTCTTTTCCGTGCCGTAAATCTACGACGTGGAATCCACGGCTTTACTGCCTTCCGAAGGAAGCCATTCTTAGGATTTTTACGCCCGAAAAAAAATCCATCGATTCTGGCCGGGTTTGAACCCGCGATCTTGGGGACTCAGAGACAAGTAGCAACTGAATGTAATGTAAGTTTGGGTGCTGTTAATATGCCAATTTCATTTCAAAGGAAAGGAAGGTGTGGCTTGAAACGAAAAACGTCCAGGAAAGATGACGCCTATCTAATCAGAACCAGCAAAATTAATGCTGAAAAGAACAGTTTTGATTTACAAAAAGATTTGAAGGCTGCAGGAGTGGAAATCGATGCTTCAGCAATGCGTAGGTGGCTTCTGGAAGCTGGAAAGAAAGCTCGAAGGCCGGTGAGAAAACAACTATTCACGTGTCCTATGAAGAAAGAGAGATTGGCACGGCTAGAAAATATCAGAACTGTACAGAAGAGGAATGGAAAAGGTTTCTATTTTCCGATGGAGGTCATTTTGAAGTGCAGGTGTGAACGTTTCCATGTAAAGGGAAGCAGTGAAGAGAAAATTTTGCTGAAGCACATCAAACAGACGGTAAATTTCTACAAAAGAAGATGTTTGGGATTATTTTGCATTCACAAGCATTAAATGTATATTCCTATTTGCGGGATGATAAACAGGGACAAGTAATCTCAATTTTAGAGAAAAGGGCCGCCCCGGAACTGGAGATTAGCAGAGGAACTGAACATTGAAAAGGAAATTTTCCGACAAAACCTTGGCGAAAAATGGTTTTCAGTATTTGAACCAGCCTGGAAATTCACCGGATCTCAAACCTACAGAGAATGTTTGGGCGATTGTCAAAAACCGATGAAGAAATTGGACTGCACCACCAAAGAAAAGATGATTTGTCTGTGATAAAATTGTGGTTTAATGACGCAGAAATAAGTGAAATGTGTCGGAAACTCTTTGACTCTATGCCCAAAGTATTGAAAATGGTAATTAAGGCCAAGGGTATATACATAAAATGATAAAAAAAACATTCTTTAGTAAAAAGAAATATTGAAATTATGTAAAGTAGTTAAAAGAAAATCGAATTATATTTGTGTACATTAATTTGCCCAAGAGTGTACTTTGATAAAAAGTTCCATAAAATTTAACAATGATTTTTTAAAATCGTTCAGACCATTTTAACTCATATCGTACATGATTTCACTACTTATTTTAGAAAAGTATTCTGTATACAAGTAAAAAACTAACCTGCTTCCTTTCTCTCAAAATTTCATCTACCATAGCCTACATACCCTATATATTTAATACGCGAGTTTTTAATTATAACTTTTATATAAACATCAATTCCTTACAATTTTTTTCATTTTCTGTTATTTTCCTATTCAGAAACGCTTATCCCAGTACAGAGCTTACTCCATCTATTAGTTTACATTTCATTAAGCTACAGATCAATAATAAATCCGATTATCCTATGTTACCATTAAACAACAATGAAAATCATTTTGATGCAGAGCCGTAACAAGTACATTATTTAAAAACAAGTTTGTAAATTTTAAAAATAGAAATAGAGTTCCAGGAAATGAATGAACAGTGTTTAACGCCCGTTTTTGCTACAGAGGCACCACAAGCGATGGGCACTGATGATACATGAAATGAAATATATTGGGAAAGGATTTATTTTTAAGGAAGGAAACGTTACAGGCCTAAGTTTACGGTACCTCCCCGGCATTTGCCATTTATGAGGACTGAGGAAAACCTGGAAAAAACCTTAGTCAGGGAGGACGGTCCTGGCGGGATTCGAACCCCAGACCTCCCGCTCACGAGTCCGCGGTTTAACGACCTCGCCACCCGTGTTGGTAGAGTTCCAGGAGCTAGGTGTTTTTGTATTTAACCAATTTGTAGATGATAAACGCAACTAAATATACGAAAAATGTGTGGATACTCGTTTTAAATTTTTCAATTAATTTGTAATATCAACGAAGGCTCGAAGGAAATTCGTTTGCATCTTGACAAAAACCTCTCACTAATGCAACACGTACTTCAGAAACTGTGATAAAGTACAGTACTACATGAAAGCTGTAGGACAATGGCGTGTAAAAGATAAAACCCCTGAGTTTCTAACATACCATGTCAGTTCCTTATGTGAAACTTTACGCAAGAAAAATTTGAGAGCTTGATTTAATCTGCTTCAACCCTTTTTATACACATTTAAGAAAATACAAATATTTAATAATATATTATTTTTATGAAAATTTGCACATTTTAATAAACCTACTTTTTTAATTTCCAAAGAGAAATACGAGATATCGAAATCACAGTGAATATTGTGCGAGAACTATGAACAGGTAATTTTAATGACTACGGAAAAAATGGAGCACAGACAAATGATTTTTTTCCTTACTACTATTATCAATATAATTATAAATGTTATTTTTAGTATTATTATAGGTAATATTTTCATTATCATAATAATTAACAATATTACGTTCATTATTGTAACTAATAATATTATACCGGTTATTACTATTAATATAATTGGTATGTTCACTTTTAATAGTAATATAACTATTACTTTCAAATTGTTACCACGGTCGTGAATGTAATTTCACAATTTTTTACAATTATTATAAATGTTATTTAAGTTACATTAACTTCACTGTTATCGCTAAGAATGCACTACTATAGTGACTATTAAAATTATCACAAAAGTTTTGTAACTATTACATTATTTTTACTATCGTTGTTATCTCACGATTATCACCATTCTATCAACATTATTTGTAGCATACTATTATCACTGTTATATTATAAAATGTAGGCATTCAACCTACAATTAATATTTTATCTCGTGAGTACAGAACATGTAACTGATTGCAACAAATAATTTAGGACAACTATGAAATGGTTTTGTTTTGCATTGCTATTCATATAATTAAATAAAATAATCATTTAATGTAATAAAAACATTAAAGTGATCCATGGAAACTGAAAAATTATCTGAATTTGCAGCTTTCTTCTCAAGATTGTCAAAGGGACAACTATACTTGATATTTTTACCCTTAAATATATAGCTCATTTCACTAAATGAGCCTGCTAGCAACCGAAAGGGATCCCAAAGGGAGCTAGCTCCATCTTCCGTCTACTGCAAAATCCAACAACCTTCAGCGTTCTAACAACACTCAGGCTGATCTAAATTCATCCTGTCATTTCACTCTCCTCGTAACCGAGGTTGTTAAGGCAGGACTCGTGAGCGGGAGGTCTGGGGTGAGATTCCGACCATGACCATCCTTCCTGAGTGAGGTTTTATCCAGCTTTTCCTCAGCCCTCATTAATGGCAAATGCCGGGGAGGTACCCTAAACTTAGGCCTAGAACGCTTCCTTCTTTATAAAAAGTATTCCTTTCCAAATTTATCATTTCATCTCATGTATTATCACATTAAAAAAAAAACTCTCCTCATTGTCCATCAGCACGGACTCCGTAGATATGCAAGATCGTTTGGTTGAGGTAATTACAGAAGTAAAAGAATATCTATAGAAAAAGAATACTTTTAAACCAGTCATAAAGAGCACAGAAGTGTGTGAGGTCTGTTCCAGAGGCTTAATATTTAAAATTTAATTTTCTTTTGAATTTACTCTGATTATTGTTTCAAACTAAAATGTTGGGTAAAAACCTTTTATAAACAATTGATATCATGATAGTCATTACCATTATCGTTAACTGTCACAATATTTTTTCCCATTATTATTTTATATCTGTTGTTTACCTATTATTTTTGCCATTTAATCCCCTTTATTATACCTATTATCCTTTTTATGATAATTATCAATTTTGTTAATATTATTATAAAATGATAACCTTTTATAAGTGATATTACTGTTATTCCAAATATGTGATTTACTGTTATTATAAAAATAATGGTGTAAATATTATTAGCAGATGTATTATAGTAGCAGGAATGTGCGAAATTTTTTCACTTGTAGTATTTTTAAATAAGGAACTTCTGAATTTGGAAGACCAATTTATGTGAAAAAATGTCCACTCATCATTGGAATTTTATTGTGGTTTTCAGTGTTTTGTGCGATTTTCCTTTTTTTTTTTTTTTTTTTTTTATGACGCCAAAGTATGGGTCTTTGGAAGCCCTCCAACAAATTCATGGCCCTCGCAAGGTCAGAAAATACTCACTCCTTCATTCCTTCAATAAACTGCTCCTCTCTGATGCATTCTCTAGGTTGCTTAAACACAACGTTCTTAATTACGGGCCCCCTCAGGGGCCCAATTTATTGGGTACGAGGCGTAGCGACCCCGAGGCACCCGAGCTGCTCCCTCAGGTCCGCGCTTAGCGCGTTTGATTCCTTTTTAGTTTGTCTCCATTTTACTTTTTACTTTTAAACCTCCCTGCTTTTAGTCTGATGGATGCCCCCGTAGTTGATACGGTTCAAAGGTGACTGGGTAAGGGCGTGACTCCCAGCACTGGGCCATCATGTAGGGCAAGAGCGTATCCCCTGGTAAAGGCCAGGCCCGGGGAGGGGCCATTACACGCGCTGTAGACTTCCTGTAGGCGATTGGGTCCCTTTGTCTATACCCAGGAAGGTGTGACCCTGAGGTTACTTGTTCCAGGCCAGGGCAACTAACCTAAGCCGGGGTGGCGCCCAGGAAGCAGCCTGCCATCGGAGACAGGTGTAATGGTGGAGGATGAATGCGCTATGGTACATGAAAATAATTTTCATATGAAAAGAAAAAGAGTGGATGTAAAGGAAGTGACCGAGCAGCCCTTTGCTCGTTTCTTGGTAATTAGTCGTACGGAGGATGGCCAGTCATTCATCAAAGTAAATCCGTTTGTGATTCAGAAAGGTATTGATGGCATTTCCGGACCAGTGAAGACATGTACACGTCTCCGTAATGGTTCTCTTTTGGTAGAGACACTTGCAATAGCGCAAACTAACTCATTGCTCAAGGCGACAATTCTCCACGGGTATCCGATCCGTGTAGAGCCACATAGAACTTTAAATTCGTCGCGAGGAGTTATTACTACGACTGTGTTAGACGGGATGTCCGACTCGGAGATCCAGAGTTGTCTGGAAGACCAGGGAGTCATATCGGTCTATCGTGTACAGGCTAGGAAGGAAGGTGAAACGCAGCCCACCCGTACTCTCTTCCTCACCTTCAACCGGGTTGAGTTACCACAGAGGATCAAAGCTGGATATGAGGCAATTGAGGTTCGCCCATATATTCCCAGTCCCATGCGATGTTTCCAATGCCAACGTTTTGGCCATACTCGCGTGTCGTGCAAGAGTGCAAAGTCGATCTGTGCAACCTGTGGTACTGAAAGTCACGAGGGAGCTTGTGCAACTGCCCCTGTTTGCGTGAACTGTCAAGGTGACCATCCGGCATCGTCCCGCGATTGTCCTCGATTTCGCGATGAACGCTCTATCCAGGAGATCAGGGTTAAAGAGAAACTTACATTCAGTGAAGCGCGGAAGCGATTCCAATCTCGCCTGCCCGTGTTGCCTAAAACCGGGACATAGAGCGCTGTGGCTTCTTCTGCGGTCCAGAAGCGCACTATTAGCACGCACACTTGCGATTTTGTTTTTACTCGGGTGCCTTGTGCGCCAACTGCCGCCAACCGTTCTACTGAGAAGCCGAAGCCTATTGTTTTTGATGCTCCATCTATTAAGTTTAAGACCGCTTATACCCGAACTGACTTCCTTAAATCATCCACTACCAGTAATACGAAGCAGAAATCGAGCCCTTCTCCTCCTCGGAGGTCGAGCTCCCATGATGGATACGGGAGCAAGCCCGCTAGGCGGTCGCCGTCACCGCCTCTTTCCACCTCCAACCGATTTCAGGTTTTGGAATCGGTTGATTGTTCTCAGCGGGAGAGCCCTCCCTCTGAGGATGTGATGGAGCAGGATGTGCCTGCTCCTTCAAAACCACCGAGTCGCACGCGATTAAAAAAAGGACGTCTTATTCGTCCTGGACCGTCCAAAAAGTAAGGTGGTTAAATTTTTATTTATTTTATATAATTTTAACAATGGCTATCATTTCGTGGAATGTGCGTGGTCTCCGTAGTCGCAGACCTGACCTGGAGTTAATTTTACGCTCTACTGACTGTCCGCTAGTGTGTCTCCAAGAGACAAAGCTTCGCCCACAGGATTCTTTTAATTTACGCGGATACTCTTCGGTGCGGTTTGATCTCCCTCCCGAAGATGGCACTCCCGCTCACGGCGGGGTTTTACTTTTAATTCGCAATAACATGTACAGCACCTCATTACAGCTCCAGACTCCTTTACAAGCTGCTGCAGCTACAGTTCACTTCTCTGATCTTAGTTTTTCTGTCTGCACTGTTTATTTACCTCCGTCCGGCACCGTCACCACAGTTGACCTGGATGATCTTTTGTCTCAGCTACCACCCCCTGTTCTCCTTTTGGGGGATTTCAATGCACACCATCCCCTATGGGGTTCCACCACCGAGTGTGCAAGGGGTAGCGTTTTAGCTGACTTTTTACTTTGTCACAATCTTATACTTCTCAATACCGGTCAACCTACGTTTCTCTCTGACAGCACTCACAGCTTTTCGCACTTGGACTTATCCATCTGTTCTGCCTCACTTGCTGTACATTTCACCTGGAACGTCATCTCAGACTCATATTCCAGTGACCACTTTCCGTGTCAGATCCATGTACTCTCTTCAAACGCACATCCACAGCGCACGCCAAAATGGCTCATTGAAAAGGCGAATTGGCCTCTCTATCAATCTTTGGCCGAATTTTCAGGGTGTGAATTTCCATCTATCGACATCGCGATCGAGCACCTCCGTACGGTCATAACAGCCGCAGATAAGGCTATTCCCCGGTCGCCTTGTCACCCCAGACGGTTACCGGTTCCTTGGTGGACCGATGAATGCCGGGATGCATTGCGTGCACGCCGAGGTGCTCTGCGAGTTTTTCGTCGCCACCCTACTTCAGCGAATATGATTTGCTATAAACAACTTCGCGCCAAATGCCGCCGAGTCATCAAGGATAGCAAAAAGGCTTCTTGGATTTCTTTTACCTCTTCTTTTAACCGCACAACGCCTTCATCCGTAGTTTGGGAACGGCTACGCCGCGTTGGTGGCAAACCAAGGTTTACACCTATACCCGGTCTTAGGATTTTAAATCGAGTGCTCACTACTCCGACTAACGTCGCCAATGTTTTAGGGCGAACCTTCGCTGATATTTCCAGCTCCGCCAATTACCCGGCTTCATTTCGCGCAGTAAGGGAGCAGGTTGAGAGGAAAGGTTTCTCATTTGCCTCCGACCACCAGGAGAGCTACAACGTTCCTTTTACCGCCAGGGAATTGGAGCATGCCCTTTCCACCTCTCGACACTGCGCACCGGGGCCAGATAACATTCATGTTGCTATGTTGCAGCATTTATCAGCAGAAGGCAAAGCTTTTTTATTACGAACTTTTAATTTTATTTGGTGTCATGGCACATTTCCCAACGCTTGGCGATTGACCACCGTCATTCCGATACCTAAGCCTGGAAAGGGCCCACATCTTCCTTCCAGTTACCGTCCGATTTCCCTCACCAGCTGCGTCTGCAAAGTTTTGGAACGCATGATTAACGGACGGCTTATGTGGTTTTTGGAGTCGAGACATCTATTGACGAACGCTCAGTGCGGTTTCCGTCGTCACCGCTCCTCTGTCGACCATCTCGTATCTCTTTCGACCCACATAATGGACGGTTTTATTCGGAAGTGCCAAACGGTTGCTGTATTTTTTGATTTGGAGAAAGCGTATGATACTTGCTGGAGAGGCGGTATCCTCCGAACGCTTCAGGATTGGAACATACGTGGGCGTATGTCTGTTTTTATTCAGGAATTTATGAAAGACCGGGTTTTTAATGTTCGCGTGGGATCAGTTTTATCATCTAATTTTATTCAAGAGAACGGCGTACCTAAGGGCTCGGTACGTAGTTGCGCACTGTTTGCCATTGCGATTAACTCTATCACCGAGTGTTTACCGCCAGGAATACAATCGTCGTTATTTGTGGACGATTTTGCCATCTATCTTTCCTCTCGGAGAACCTGTCTCTTGGAACGCCGCCTCCAATGCTGTCTCGACCGCCTTTACGCTTGGAGTGTATCTCACGGGTTCCGTTTCTCCGCAGAGAAGACCGTCTGCATGAACTTCTGGCGCCACAAGGAGTATCCTCCACCTTCGCTCCATCTTGGCCCAGACGCACTCTCTTTCGCAGACGAAGTTAGGTTCCTTGGCTTGGTGTTTGACAGGAAATTATGCTGGTCATTGCATATAGCGCAACTCAGAGGCAAGTGTGAACGCTCTCTTTGTATTTTACGGGTTTTAAGTGGCACATCTTGGGGAGCTGACCGGACTGTTCATTTACGTTTTTATCGCTCACTTATCCGATCGAAACTGGATTATGGCTGTGTGGTTTACGGATCAGCGCGACCTTCTGTCCTTCGTCGGCTTAACCCGATTCATCACCGGGGTATCCGTGTTGGCATTGGAGCATTCCCCACCAGTCCTGTGTTGAGTTTATGTGCGGAGTCTGGAGAACCTCCGTTGTTTTATCGTAGGGATGTTTTACTAGCTGCGTACGGTTGTCGCTTAGATGCGCAACCTCGTCATCCCACGAATGGGCCGTTTTTTAATGTGTCTTTTGATCGTTTTTATGCTGCTCGGTCTTTTACTCCTAAGCCCGCTGGCTTTCGTTTTCGGGAGATTTTACGGACGTTGGACATTGAGTTGCCTGCTTTTTTCTTAGCCGGGGAAACTTTTTCTCCCCCCTGGATTTTAGCAGAGGCCCCCCGTTCATCTCGGGCTTACGTCCTGTCCAAAAATCATCGACCGCAGCACATATTATTCGTTGTTCTTTTAGCGAGATCAAATCCTCTTTTAATGGCTGGAATTTTATCTATACCGACGGCTCTAAATGTGACACAGGTGTAGGATGTGCTTTTGTTTTTAATGGGGCTAGTTTTACGTATGGTCTTGACGTTGCAACATCTATTTTTATGGCCGAGCTTTATGCTATCTTTTGGGTGGTTTTATTTATTTATGATCAGGGGCAAGGGAACAGTGTTGTATGTTCCGACTCTTTGAGTGCAATTTTAAGTTTTAGAAATCTGTACAACCTCCACCTACTTGTACAGATGGTCCAGAATGTAGTTTTAACCCTTTACGACGCTGGCGTCAGGGTAACACTGCTATGGGTGCCTGGGCACGTCGGAGTCGCAGGTAATGAGGCCGCAGATGTTGCAGCAAAATCCGCTCTTTTAGACCCTGCTGAGTACGAGCAGCGTTTTTACTTCGGGGATTTTATACTTTCTTTACGTAGAGCCATTTTTTCGCGCTGGCGCGAGGAGTGGGAATTACTCCCAACTAATAAGCTCCGTGAATGTAAATCCACCCCTTTTAACTGGTCGACTTCTTCTCGCGCTGTTCGTCGCGAAGAAGTAATTTTAGCTCGTCTTAGAATTGGGCATTGCCGTTTTAGTCACTCTCACCTTTTAAATGGTGAACCCGCTCCAGTTTGCCCTCACTGTGACCACCCCTTTACAGTGCGTCACATTTTAATTGATTGCCATCATCTGACAGCTTTTAGATATAAAATAGGTTTGCCCTCCTCTATTGAGGACTTACTTGCAGATGATGTGGTTGCTGTTGAGCGTGTGCTCCGTTTTATCCGTGTTTGTGGTTTTTGGAGCAAGGTGTGAGGTTTTATGCTTTTACCATTGACGGCCCTTTTATACTCTTTTAAGACTATTGTCTTTTCAGCTTTTGCTGAATTGTGCTAACTAGTCTTTCATTGTGTTTTGCACATTACCCTTGTTATTTGTTTTGGGGTTTTATTGTTACCATTGTAATCTTTTATAAGACTGGTTTGTTTTCAGCTCTTGCTGATTAGTTTTGATACCGGTATTTGTTTGTTGACCCGTGTTTGCTTTGTGATTTTATTGGTACGTTTTTAGTCCATTACACGACTGTTGTGGTTTTCCGCTCTTGCGGCTGTGTTTTAGTAACACCTTAATGTTTGTGGCGCCTTATACCCTTGTTATTTGTTTTTGGGTATAAGTTTTATTGCACAAGTACTTCTGTCCGTTCGTTATGCGCAGGATTTGCGTTCTTTGTTTATTTATTTTTTATATCTGACACAGTACTTGATGTGTTTGGGCGCTAATGACCATAGCAGTTTTGCGCCCTTAAGCAATAATCATCATCATTAATTACGGGCCGCAAATGCTAAATGGCATTTCGTTTTGGCGAGTTTCTTGGTTAGTTACTCCAACATAAATAAAGTTCTCTTCTGCATAGCACAATTGCTTTTGAATCATTTTACCCCAAATTCTCAGAGAATAACACAAAACGGAAGGTATTATCCATTTTTTTACTGGAATAGAGGTAGATCTGTGCAGTACGTTCTAACAACTTTTAAATTTGTTTCATTTAGAGAGAATACATGTATTTATATCTTACAGCCGTGGAAAAAATACCCTGAATATCATACATTTAAGTGAAATCTTAGAGGTAACATTATATTAAATATCTTCACAACATTTGATCCAGCTGCATCCGTTCTGGCATTAAGATGTGCGCACGCTTCATGCGTCCTTCTGGAATGTCGTCTGCAAGTCTGGAACCAACATTTGTCTTATCTTCTACATTTCTCGTACCAAGAAGAGGCTTTACAAACTTGTAAGCAATCTTTTCATTTTGTTGATTTAATATAGTAATTCGTCATTTTGTAACCCTTGTTTTCTAGATCCAATTTTGAAAATTAAAAAAAATGTATATTTTTTCACTACGCTTTTTAGTACTGATCACAGATGCCTAGCTATCCTTAATCTTGGGAGCCAACCACATCTTTTAGCATCTGTGACAATGTCTATTGGGAACTGTGTTTTGGTTAAATTCTGCTGACCTCTTTCTTTGGCATATATTAGCTTATATGTATTTTCTATTTTAGACCTTAGAAGTCATCGCTGTGTGGATACTATTTGCAGAAATTAATAAAATAATCCATTTTGAAATTAATGTTATTTTAATATATTAAAATGTTCTTAACAGGATAGCCACCTCCTATATTGTGATCTTAATATAAGGAGCAAAAGTTTTTCACGCTTTAAAATAATCAATTTTTTAAACTCTAACATGTGTAAAACTCCTCTTTTATGCGATTAATTGCACACTTCTGACTTAAATGACCATGAAAATATTATAATTTTGTTTGACTGCCGCCAATGAGCAGAAAGAGAGGAGAGAGATGAAGGAAAATCATGCTCTATTTGAGTAAACGTTCTTCACTCTTTTATATTATTATTATTATTATTATTATTATTATTATTATTATTAAATATATTAATAATATATTTATTTGCAAGACTGTACGATGTAGTAAATTCAATAAATAGGAACAGTTTAACAATTACATACATATATAGATGTACCTTTTTATAAAATTCATCAATCTTTTATATATATAGATTTACCATCAGTGTATTACGCATTCATCTTTTATAATAGTTCAAAGGAAAATATCGTATTATAGACTGAAAGTTATTATAAAACGTATAAACTATTTACTGTTTTACTATATTTATATAAATATTCTCTATTTCTAGTGAGATATGATGAACACTTTATGTCCTCTATTACATTAGTCCTTACATAAAAAAGACAAGACAATACGATATCCACATCAACAAAACGTGGTTTGCAATGTGTACCCAGAGGAAGTGCTGATGTAGTTCTAAGAGCTCTCTTCTGTAAAATAAGCAGTTTACTAGCTGGGTAATGACTGCCCCACAAGAGTGTACCATGGTTTAAATGACTGTATATTTGTCCATAGTAGGCCATATTTAATGACTCTTTACTGACAGTTTTACTAAGAATAGGAAGCACGTATTTGCCCTTTGCAATATAATTAACGTGAGTACACTAATCTAAGCCAGTCTCCAAGTATACCGAGAACTTAGTAGAAAAATAACAGAACATATTGAAAGTAAATCGTATATCATCAGTTTTGTTTATGTTAATACTACACCATTCGTATATCTTGAGATAATTCATCAACTTCTAAGCAAGTCTTATTTTGAGAGGTAATTGGTAAAAGAAGTGATTCAAAGATTTACTATCAATGCTGGATGAGACATCAATTATACAAACAATAAACAAAAGCGCTCCAAGTGCAGACCCCTGTGGAACACTATGCAAAACAGATCTAAATTTAGAATATTTGTTGTTTTCCTTTTACATAAGATTCCAAAACCTTAATGATACTGTCATTAAAACCATCAAATTTCACTTTCTTAAGGAGAATGTAGTAAGGTGTAGAGTCGAATGCCTTACTTAAGTCATAAAATCGCCAAATAATTCAATTTTCTATCTTAAAAGCACTTCTGATTAAATTATTAAAACAGTACGGAAACAATCAGTGCTTTTTAATATTTTTTCAAATACCTTAGGAATTATATTGGTCTATAGTTGGAATAATCAAGTCCATTTCCCTTTTGTACACTAAACTTACTGTATTTAATTTATCAGAAAAATACCATTTATTAGCGCAGCAATTGAACAGAGTAACCGACAAAATTGTATACCTGCCTCATTGTTTACATGTTTACTCAATTGTGACATACTTATTAATTTAAATGGATTTTCTTTGTGGCTAAATAAGTACACTTATTTCTTAAAACTTTCCGTTTCTCTGATTTTTAGTAATGACATTCACCCTAATGCGTGTATGGACAAAACACCTAAATATACATTCTTCTACATACGGATATTTTGATGTTAACTTATCGATAAAGTTCTTATTATATTTTAATATTAATTTAGGTTCTTCTTCCATGAAAAGTGAAGAAGTTGTGCTCTAAGCTTATAATAGAGTGAAGCTATCTTCTGTTAATTAAATTAACTTTCGTCTTGAAAGCGATGAAAGCTAAGTTTTCTCTGCAGGAATGTGACAATGAAGCAATCTTCTGGTTTTGTGTTTTAAATTTGTGTTCTACTTAACCTGCAAGCATTTCTATTAATTGTAAACTTTCAGAAGGTGTGTATGGTGTACAATTTTTACTTATAGATAATTTGGTTGCTCAATAAGCTTGTCAGCACGTGAAAAAAATATCATTTAAAACAAATAGTTCATTTCAAACTTCTGTATTCTTCCTCATTACATCATCTTAAATTTTTCTGAGCATTGTTGCACTTAAAGCAGTGCTGATGTCCCGTACATATATCACTTCAGAAGTTATGCTTCTTAATTCTACTAAAATAGAAGTAAATGTTCTCATTTGCATGCATTTCGAAGCCTTTTTTTTCTTCTTTTAGTCACGCAAGTAAGCAGAAAAATTTCAATTTAAATATATAAAGCAACATTTTGTAATATATTTTTAGGAATTGGTTTACTAAGTTCCGTTTTTAAATCTCTTTCGCAGTCTTTCTTGTAAAATATGCACGGAACAAATGCCGGAGTTTTCTACCGTTCTACATAACTAAAGCCATTTGTTTCTTAGCTCAATATTTTTAAGAAACCTATGATACATAATGCTTTCGTTTTCCACTAGATATGTCACAGAAAGCAACTGAACAAATGTAACCTATGTTATTTTCATCTAAATTATATCACTTGAAAGAAGCGGTGTTGTTTAAACAATGAGTAGCCAGCTAATAAAGATAACATAATCCCAGCTCAAGTCACAAGCAGGAAATGCTACTGCGCATATCATTTGTGACACCTACCGTATTACTCAGCACACCATGAGAATGTTCTGAGGCGGAGGATACTTGAACTCACGACTAGCGCTTTGTGCTTACGATCCCAAACGGGGGCACACCAGGAGGAAGGGATTAGGTGAGGGAGGAGCTACAAGCTAACATGCTACCTGATAGAACGCCCCAGTCCCCTCCCCCGAGTTGTTCGAGGCCCTCTGAAAGTTAGCTTCCATTCTAGATCCGGGGCAGAAACCTTTCCAAAGTGAAAATCACCATCACATCTGGCCCTAGCACTTTGAATCCTTTAACAGAGTCATTGGAGTAAAATGTTATGAAATGGGAGAGCGGAATATTCGTGCAATGTAAATATCCATCCCAGCATTCGCCTAAGTGATCTGGGGAACCTGCGAAAAACTGTGGCATACTCAATGTGTGGGATGCTATTCCGAAAATTTGGTGCTTGTGTTGGACAATATGCGTCAACAGCGAAAGGAGTATGAAATTAATGGATCAAGGTTTGTTGAACACACAGACATGAAGGTTCTAACGACCCCGTCAAACAATCGAACGTTTAGACAGACATCATTTCCGCATGACTGTTATTAACACGCACAACGTGTTGCAATTTTAATGGCCAGCAGTGTAATTTGTATTCAGCTCTCCAAGTTAGCATGCTTATTAGCAAATGTTACAAAATATCTGTTCATGAATACTTAAGGACAGCTTATTTTTCTCACTTTTACAGCATAATCAAGTATGCACTATTAATCTGTCACAATAGTATATATATATAAAAGAGCCATTACTAAATCTCAAGACTGAGACTCACCGAAAATATTTTTTTTCATAAAGAGAAAATAATGAAAATTTGAATATTATATATTCTTCAATGTATATTTTATAGTAAAGATACTTTTAACAATTCTGTTTTAATAAATACTAAACATCCACATATATTAACAGATAAAATATATTTGAATTGCCCAGATGCTTACTCTAAATGGTTTGCAAGAAATTTCTTTATCCCCTTCTCATTATTTTGAGAAATATTAAACATCTTTAAATATGTTTTCTTTAGGTTCGCTCATTTAGAAGGAATTTTATAGTGTAAATCAATTTTTGAAGCGAAATAAAGTTGTTATATAAAATTTACTGTTATTTTATTTTTTTAATGATTTTCTTTCTCTCCTTTCTTTTTCATTTTTTATTTTGTTTTACTTTGTAGCGATGCCCATATTCTGTGAACATATGACAAGTAAACATTTAAACTGAATTAAAGTACATTTAAAAATGCTAGTCATCACTTTATTCACTGTTATTACCATTATTACCATTAATTCCACCACTGATTATATTGTATTTATTATTGAATTATTATTATTATTATTATTATTATTAAACTTGTTCATATTTTTATATTATTATTTAATTAATATGGTTATGTTTATTATCATGACACATTTAAATAATTATTAGTGTTTTGGAATGGTCTTTTCTTTTGGCGTAAAAATTGCTTATAGTCAATTTTCCTTTAAAGAGTACGTTCAGTTTACATGACTCAATAAAGATGGCAAGCAGAGCAGTAATAATCTTATGTCATGGCAGTGTTGCATATTTTCAAGAATTATACGGGGCCTCAGGACCAGCCTGTAAGTATAATTCTGTATTTGACAATCATCTTTATGAATATTTTCCCTTTAAGCTGCACTCAAAATCAATCCTTTAAATCATTTGAGCTACAATTGAATTTGGAGATTGACAGAATAGGCTTGGTATGATTTATTCGTTATATTTAATAGTTTTGATTGCAGATTTGCTTTTTTTGCAAATGCATTAAAAACCAGTTTCACCTGCCTTCTGTTTAGCATTAATTATTATACAGTGGTGTTTTTAGTTACCGTAAATATAAAACTTTTATGCAAACACTTTACTTTTACAGCGTTTTGCAAACATTAAAATAAGTACATTTTTTCACAGGTCTATAAGAGCTAATATCACTAATTCTATCATCGTTAATAAAAAACAGTATAAAACGAATTAAAATGACATAGTATGTCCGAATAAAATGCAAAGCCTTTCTATACATTTGCACATACAAATTCCACAACAATTCCAATAGATTTAAATTTTGTTTTACTCCTGGGTTTAAGTTTAATTTTCTAATTAGTTATTTCTGAAAAAAGTGTAGAACAATGTTAAATATTCCCCACAAACTTTGGTTTAATGACCGAAACACTTGCTTTTTAGATATTATTTTCATACTTCATATTCATTTCAAATATGCTTTACTTTTATTACTTTTCAGACAGCTCGAATGTTGACTGTACTAGAACTAACTATTATTAGTGTGTGCATTTGTGCATATTTAAGAAATGGCATCAAGAGGCTGTAAGCACCTGACAGACCTTGGGATTTTAGTGGTTTTTTCTGATGGCTTGCGCTTCACGAATATTCTGCTCACTTATTTCATATCATTTAATTCACTTTATCTTGCTACAGCGTCGAAAGTGCCGGGACGAGGTGGGCTGAATCTTTGGAAAGGTTTCTGCCCCAGTTTCCAGTATTGAAGTGACGTTTCTGAGCGGCCTCACCTATGTCGGGGTGTTTAATTAGGAACAATGTTACTAATCCTGTCTACATCCATGCGTTACCATCTGGTGTCTCCCAGACCTTAACCCTTTCTCCTGAAAGTGCCCCAATGAACCGTAGGCACAAACGGCCATCCTTTGAACAAGGTTTAAGTACCGAAGTATCCTCTTGCTCGCATAGCAATTCAATCCAGAAGAGAATGACTCACTAATTCAAGGAAAATGAACTTTGTATTAATTTCAGCACGGCATAGCATGAAAACAGAGCCATGAAGTCCGCTATTCCAAGAATTTGGTGGGAATCCAGCGGTCACTTAAGCAACTGCGTATCCTTCTAAACATTCTGGCAAGAACTCAGCCTCTATCATATATGCGAATATTTCTTCACTCATTGTCCTAATTCCACAAGGTCCTGAGTTTCCCTCTGAAGAGAAATTCACACTCAGAAGAGATTGACTAGTCAAAGAACGATTTTAGAGATGTATCTGTAGAGGATCAAAACTACCTCAACCAGAATGACCTCAGTGCTTTGAAAAGAGATCTTGGTCTCACAAAGTTCAAAGCAGAGCTGGTGATATCTAGACTAAAGCAATGAAATTTGGAAGATTAAGGCGTAAGCTCAGAGTAAGCGGCACCAATGTTTTCCAACTTCTGTTGCTACCATAACATGATGATACTATTGCATACCATAGCTCGTATAAGTGGCGCATTTTTGTCGACAGCTCATCCGAATCTCCAGGTTGTGCTGCTCAATAACCCGGTTCACTTAGTGCACTTCAAAGAGCATCAATAATTAGATTGATGCTTTGAAATAATGTGACTAGAATGGCTGGAAGGTCGACAGAGATTTTTAAATAGTGGCGTGCCTAAAGGGTGTGCAAGGTGGATTTACCACATTTCTCGCTATCTTTGCCTTTGGGATAACAGGAGCATTAAGGCACATTACCACATCCGGAACGGGCTACTATGGGGGTAAATAACGTAAAGTTTAAGCCACAAATGTATCTCAAGAAGGTGCGAATATCACCACTACATATTAAATTGGGCTTTACAAAGCCTTCATTTGAACGCGTGGGCGGCTTAACTGGGATTTTCCTAACCGGCTCTGTTAACCCCTACACTTTCCCACCTTTCCATGTGTTGCCATGACGTCTTTATGCAGTACAGGTGTTGAAGGTTGTGAAATCACCTGTTTCAATGTTTTAGTGTGTTAGTGCTGTTATAATGTCAAAAAGTCCGTATACTTTAGTACAAAGAATTTTCATGTACGATTCATTTGTAACATAACCGTCTACAGAAGTGAGACGGTGATTTATAGGCAGATTCCCCGCTGTTCGAGTGCCTCAGATAAACGGTTCGTAATCTTGTAAATAGATTTAGGTAATCGGGATCCGTTCATCTGTTTTTACAGAGAAAAAAAACTCGACGACAACGGAGAAAAGTTGGAACAAATCCAAAGAAATCTCTGAGGAAGTTTGCACAGGAATCAGGAATTTCACGAACTTCGGCTTGGAATGCCACTAATCTTTTATTTTTAAAATTCTATAAGATATTATGGGCTTAACAATTGAAATTTTATTCCTAATACCGTTTAACAATTTCAAGCTCCAAAGAATACGTTTTCTATCCATTACGTAACAGGTTCCTCTAACCAGACTTTAATACCCCGAAATTTCAGGAATTGCAACCACAAGATAAAGTGAGTAGAGTTAATTTCGGCAATTGGGTGTTAGATAATGGTAATGTCCCATCTATTGACCTGCGTTTATTGTTTCTTCTTCTTCTTCTTCTTCTTCTTCTTCTTCTTCTTCTTCTTCTTTTTACCGACGAAGCTTTGTTTTATTTACACGGCAATGTAAAACAACAGATACTGGAATGCAGAAATACACGATCTTGTACATGAAATGTCATTGTATAATCAAAAAATTGATGTATGGTTTGCTGTACAAATATATGCGCTTGAATTTAAGGGACTATAAATATCCAACCCGCCGGCAAGGAGCATGCTTCCCTGTGCCAAACAAATCTCCGTTAAGCCGGTCACGCGTACAAACAAGGACTTTGAACAACAATTTGTTAAAACTCTTGATTAGAAATCTACAGTTTTCAAGTACCCTTACGATTTGTTCCCTCATCTTTCTAAGTTAAAGATCAAAGCCAATGTGTTCGTTTCCTGAGCAATCACAAGGACGAAAACCATTGAGTTTTTTGAGACTGTGATAAAGAAGTACTGCAGGATGGGCCGCAGGATACTCACCTTGATGGGAGCACATTCGAAGCAGTAAAGTGGGAGTTTTCACCAGAATATAAAGTACTTTGAGCGCCGTTACCAATAGCAGTTTAGGAGACATTTTGGAACTAATTTGTGAAAGTAATGTGGGTGTGAATGTAAATATCAAAATTACTCATTTCTAATGTGATGATTTCTATAAAAAGAGTGCAAAAATTGTAAATTTTTTATTTACAAGTTACTTTTCTGATTTCTTGGGTAAATTTTAAAGTACGAGTATCATTGTCCTAATCACAAATTCAAAATTTCAGGTGAATAGTTACAAACTTTCTTTACTTTTTATAGACATAAGCAGTTAGAAAATGCCACTCATTATTCAGGAACAAAAATCATACTAAGTAGTCTTATAAATGAATGATATCATTTTACTGTACTGAAAAAACAATAACAATGGAACACATTATTCATAAGATTATGGTATTCTTACTTTCATGGAATGTTGGTGGTTTAAATTTGTGTAGGCGCTGATCTAAACCTTTTCAAAATTAAAA
>CM060846.1:110955097-111022597 GCA_030762175.1 Metallyticus violacea | reverse complement strand
TATGGCTAATTCAGTTGATGTCAGAGGGTACGTACCCGATGGGATCTATAGAACAAGAAAATCCTTTATAAAAATCTCATAGTTCAGTAGTTGAATATTTTTGCTTGTATCTGTCGATTTAGCCAGTATTTATGAATTTATAAGTAGTCCTCTATTTGCTTTTATTTATAAATATCCAATGCCGCGTGAAATAAAGACAAAGACACCCTCGTCAGTCTCTTGAAGCACAAATTTATAAATTTATGTGTAAACAAGTAATACCAAAGCCATAGTTCATTTTAAGTGCCTGCAGTTTCCTGGCCATTATTGCAGCTCGATTTCCTCGCCGAAATACTTATATTATTTCCACTTGCATTTGCTGTACACTATAGTTTACGAATTTACGATTCACTCTCTCCGCATCGATACAGCATTACCTGGATTTCGGCTTCTTTCGTTACCATTCGGGATTTCGGCCTCAAGATGGGGTCTGTGTGTAAGGTTAATTTTTTTTATTTATTTACGGACGCTCTTTAAGAATGTGTAAGGTTAAGTAAATGATATTTGCGCCAAACAAAGGTGGATCATTGTTATCGAGTTTGAGTGTCTTTAATTGCTGCTATATTTATTTTTTCATTAATTTTTTTAATTAAAATCTTATACATAAACATACTTCATCATATAATAAAAAGAATAACAGATAACCTTATCCGCAGGAAGCAAACCTATGATCTCGAAACTAGCCTTAGCCTTAGCCATTAGGCTACACTTCCAGGTGTTATCTCTCTCATTAAAGGTATATTATACTTTATTCACTCACATCTAAATTATGGGATCATTTTATGGGGTGCAGCTGGTAAGAAAAGTATGCTAAGAATATTTAGACTATAGAAAAAAGCAATAAGAATAATGGAAAAAATTTAAAGAAAACAAACGTGTAAAAGTAGTTTTAAAAAACTAAAAATCCTCGCACTACTCTGTTTATATATATTTGAATGTTTTAAACATGTAATAAAAATCACACTGAAGAAAAAAATAGGAATATTCATGAACATAACACGAGAACAAAACAGAACTACTTTAGAAATAGGTTAAGGGGATCATTAATTTCCAAATATATTTAAAGTTTTGCGAAAGATCTATACAATCATTTACCTCACTCGATTAATGAAATATGTGAAGAAGTGAAGAAAATTAATGCAATAAAGACCTATCTGATAAAAAATGCTTTTTACTCAATGAATGCAAAGAGGGGAAAAAAAAAAAAAACAAAAAAAAAAAAAAACGAGTAAATATAATTTTGTTGCATTTGGTTTCTAAGTTCAGATCTGTATTTAGATGTACTTTTTTAATTGTAATGTAAACATTTTTTCTAGCTATTTTATGTATGTATATTTATTTAGATCTGTATTTATAGTTACCTGTGCAATTGTAATGTAAACATGTATTCTATCCTTTATAATATTGACGATGCTTTGTAAATAATATTGCAAATGGCAGAATAAAACTGAAACTGAAATCTCCTGACTAAGGCACATAATACAATAAATCAGTCAAAGTTGTTCAGTGACGTACTGTCATATTATTACTCCGAGATAGAGAGATTTTTGTAGCAGATATGAGGTATTGAAAATACCTCATTTTTGCCAGATTTTTGAAGATATTCTAAAGGCAAAAATGTTATCACATTTAACTTTAGTGCTAACTTAGTAGTATTTAATTTCAGCTCCTTTACTAGCACGTAACTTGGTTATAATGTTTTTAACTTACATTCCCTATCTCATATTGTTTAAGTCCCCTCTGCAATATCTGGAAGTTATTGCGTTGTAGTTTATTAACATCCTGTACAGATCTTATGATGTGGTTATAAGCCACGGTTTCTTTTTGCTACTTTTAACCTTTTGCTATGCCCCTAAGCATATTAGATGGGATACAGATTGTACATATCTTGTGTAAAATGGACTATTTATCCCTCAAACACAACTTTGAGAAATTTAAAGCCAGTACTTCAAAGGTTGAATTACGTATATAGTGGCTGAACAAATGTATGCGTTTTTAAGTGAGGTAGAGCACAAAAGTAAAAATGATAAATATAAATCTGACTTTCCGGACTAGCTCATCATAAGCTTATTCTAAAAGCACTGTAATGACAATATATTACATCTAAAGTCTATATGAGGACTACATACGATACAGAAATTTTTCAATTAAATCTAAAGGTACACATATACCAAGTATACCATTCAATCATCTACTAACGGATTAATAACACCCTGATTTGATAGATAGGCGGGCAATCGTTGCATACGTGAGCAGCATATAGTTGACTGAAACGCATGGTATATATATATATATATATATATAGTTTAAATTATATACTTTGTATATGATATTATTTAATATATGTTAAATGCGATATAATTATATGTAGCCTAATCCTTAAAGTTGGATTGTTATTTATCTTGTTTACAATTGAACTTTCAATATTGATCTGTTGATATGCACTGATTAAATGATTTTAAATCACTCCAAGACAAAACCATATTTCTAAAACAATTACTCAGTTAATTACATTAAAACCTTTAAAACTTATGGAAATAAATTACTTTAATAACTCACACCCTGGTTTAATATTTTTGACAAAATTTTGTTTTAAGAACAAGTTTTAAACAAAATGCGATACATTGGAAAATAACCTAATACAAAATGTGAGTAGTAGTTTGATAAGTTATGAGCAAAAGTTCACCCAAAAATTAAATTTCAGGACGTTCAATTATTATATTTATTTAAATTTTTTGACAAAAGTTTAAATATATAGTGCTTATAATTCTCAGGTAAGTCTTTCTGAAGTACAATACTACACTGTAGTTTAAGCACAAAATACAGAGTGCTGAGATCATGCGATAAAACCTAAAAAACGGTTTGTTCCCAGTAAATATTCCGTAATAGACATTTTAAGTATCTAATTCTGTCCCAACTAAACTTAAAAAAAATGTACATGTTATTAACTAGAAAGAATGACGAAGTTTGACCCATTATGCATTTTCTCTTTCTTCATTCTGCTTAGCAACAATAAACAAAAACGTCGTACATTTGAGATATTATGCGAAATTCTACTGAATTTTGTGTTTCTAATTGTATAAAGTGTTACAAATCTCTAGAATCTGGAGGAAAAAAAAAAATGTAACTTTACCTTAAAGGACGAAAGAGACATTTTGACTCTGTGAAGAAACCTAATGCTGCAACATTTACGCTGTTTACAACTTAGTGCATTTGTAAACTCCTTATATTCAGCCAGACGTTAAGCCATTCCTACAACAATCAATTTATTATTTATATTGTTTCTAAGGAAAGAGCGCCGGGAGCCAGTAGCCATTGTTTGTATGTCCTAATAAGACAGTTCTGTGTGCTTTAAACTATGATCAATCAAAGATACTGTTGTTTATATATTATTATAATCCTCACTGCACAGTTTACATTGCATTATATAATCATAGCTAAATACCTATGCCTTTGGACTTATATGAAAATATTTGAATTATTTCATGGGATACCAAGTGATGAATCTGGCAGCAGTGACGGTGACTCCATTAATACTGACTTTCACGCAAAAACTATCCAAAAACTCGCGATATTTTAGTTCTCAGCTGTGCGTATCGCGGCCGCCAAATAACGTACTTTAACTTCGCTTCTAAAATTATGTGCAAAATCATACCGCATAGAAGATCTTACAAAATTATGTTGGAAATATCATTTTCCCTTCGGCTAAACGGGAGTTGTATCGGGAAAACACATTCTAATGGACACGTTCGGTCACTGTGATATTTCTGATTTCATATTTGATATTATCCTTTAGTTGCTCCAATGTGTAAGGGTTTTTTTTTATAACCAGTGTCCTTCAGGCCAATTCACAGGTAAATATCACATCTGTTAAATCTGGTGAATGAGAGGGCCATACAACAGCACTAATCACACTATTTTCACACACTCCTCAATTTTGTTCATGAACTCCGCTGCTGTGTGGGCGTTGCAGAATCCTATTGAAACTACTCGTATGATTTTTCTTCTGTAATATGCTGAAAAAAATAGCGACAAAATGTTCCTTCTATGCATTTCTTCATCTATTGTCTTCTCGTAAAATATCGGACCGATAATACGCCTTGCGCTGTCGGCAAACCAAATTCCAACTTTCCTATCATAAAAAGGGTTTTCTGCTCAGGATGTTTTGATTGTTTTCACGGCCATTCAGGTAAAACAAGGCCTCGTCTGAAAAGAAGAGAAGAGTTAAATCTTCATTCACAGATGAAAAAAAAAATCTCACTCACAATAACGCATTTTGGCTACTGGGTCGCATTGTTTTAAAAAATGGACACATGTACACTTGTACGGTTTGAGGTTTATTAATTATGTAGCTTTATGTACAGAAACTACTGAAACCCCCACTTGTGCTAATTTCGGGAGTGATGTTGTTGGCGAACGTTCAAGGTTTGATCCAATTTCTTCTAGTTTATCCTCTGTTAAAAATGTGCATCTTCGCATTTTTTTTTTTGTGCACTGATCCAGTAGAATAAAATTTATTCGCAATATCGTGAATTGCTTTTCTGTAAGGAGACAATTGAGGGAACTGCACATTAAATTCTGCACGAACACGACAGGCTGACTCGTATTTGTGGCAGCATTTACATACGAAAATGCGCTGCTCTAGAGTCAACTGTCCCATTTGGTGAAGTTCAACTATTGCACTCTTCGAAGCAACGTTCAAGGGCTGGAGGGGAGATTTGTAGGAGAAACAAATGGGGAGGGGGGGCGCGGCTCGCAGCCGCCGCGATTCAAATATATCGCACCGCACGTGCGAAATAGTTTTTACGTGAAAGCTCTGTACGACTGTGTGTATGTCTGAGGTATTTGTATAAAATCGTTTTAAATGCTAGGTCTTATGGGTTGAGGCTGAACACTGAGACTTTATAATTTGATACACAAGGATTATACATTTAAAATGTCTTTGTTTACAGAGTTTACAGAGCTAGTTCATATCTTTAAAAGTTACAGGTATCCGTGTAGAGGTGTTTGAGATGAAGACATTGTAGTGAGTTGTAGACTAAAATAGAGAGTAGTTCAAATGCAATTGACAGAAGAAATAGCTTCAAATGTTGATATTGTTCGTGCTTACATCCGTCTCGAGGACATAGACGTGGCACACTACCAACTAATGCAAATGTTTAAACTTCATCAAATGGGCATAAGAGCTCCCTGAAACCACAGCCAAAAGCGCGCCGCAGGCGGAATGGATGGATGGTCTGGGACAGAGGAGGATGCTTTTGGTACTTGAGCCTTGTGCCCACATCCCAATGGGGGCTACTCTGGGAGAAAGGGATGAGGTGAGCGAGACACCGGCGGCCAGTATCTGCATACTCACCTTCCAAATAGAGCATTCCCACGCTGGTGGAACTTCCCCTCCTCGGGAAGTCTGCTTCCATACCAGGCACTTTTCCACCATCACCCCGTGCCAGCTCCATATCGCACTGGAACTTTAAACCTTGCAACAGAACCAAGGAATAAAATTATATGACAATGGGAGAGCGGAAAATTCGTGGAATGTAAGTGACCAGGGGAAACTACGAGAAAACCCAAAGTTTTAATGGTCGGACATCGCTCGATGTCAATCCGGTACCTCCGTTGGGATCCTTTGGAACAGCTATGCCCCAATGTGCTCAGTCCCATCGTATAAGTGTGTCTGTGGAAAAAGATGCCACAGATGCAACGCTGCAAAGCGTACACGCACCAAGCTGCTGACATCGCCCATGACGATATGAAGACTCCAGTAGCTGTGGACAATACGCATAGTGACATCTAGAAGAAGAATAAGTCTTAGATATTTCAACTAGAGTTGGCAACGGAACTCCGTGCTTCATATATGGCTCAAAAGTTACATTGATCAGTAATTCTCATTACAGATGAAGACAAACCAAGTTGCATGTCTGATTGAGTGAGGTGCAAAGTTGGCTACTGTAAGGAACTGTTTGTAGCAATGCACAGAAGAATTACTTATGGTAACATTAATGTAGTGAATGTTGTAAATATTTTTGATAGTTAACAGCGTTAATATTGTGTATACTAATTCAAATATATATTCAATAATTTAAAAAAAAGAGTTACTTGGTAATAAGAAAGAGCTTTGAAACGATGAAATGGTAAAAGATAGCAAAAGGCGAACACGAAAGGCAAAACTTTAGGTATTTTGAATGGTTATGCTGCGAAAGGAGAGTAATTATGATTTGAACATTTATCGAGTCAGAACGCTGACATTTCCCCCTTTATAACGTAATTTAGTTTAGAGAGAACCAATTCTTTCTGTATATTTTAAACTTCTAAAATGTTGCGGTAGCGTGTGCATACATTTGTGAACTCCGTTGGTGTCGGAAAACCATATGGAGGAGATTTTTTTTGGAGGAAATACAAAGAGCTAGTCCCCCTCGTTTCAAAGCTTTTTTTTTATGTAAGTATAACTACTACTCACGTATTTTCCATGTTCCATTAAGCTACGGGCGGGCAAACCACGTAATAGATGTTAAAAGATAAGCAGGTGATGGCTCGTTCATTTAAATAATTCAATACTTCATAGCAATTAGTAGTGTCTTTTGCCGAGTGAGTTGCGAAATGTTTTACTGATCGTAATTAGAGGGCCGGTGACCTGAACGCGAGGGAAGGTGCATACAGGTTTCAAGATCAAGGTCAGAAAACAAGGGGATTTTACGAATATTGAAAGTCGGTCAAGGTCGCTGCACTGAAACCGGCGTTTTTCGGAAACACCTGCGAATACAGTCAATAAAATGTGTAGTGTAAATGTTACGCCATATAACCATTATAATGAAAAACGTACTTTTTTGTTGGGCCTTGTGTTTGCTAGTTCAATTTTTACTGCAATTAGTTAATTTAACTATTAGTTCGTCAAGGAAATGGGGACGCAAATATAAATCTTGGGAGTTGCAGGAGCTGGGATAAAAAGTTTCTAAAGTTGGTGACAAGCGAGCTATTATGTTCAGGGTGTAACTTTTTATCTGTACTTTTCAGGGCTTTAAGTTGTTCAAACATATAGCCACTATGTGCTTTGTTTTTAGAATCCTTGCGTATGATTTTATTCTACCAGTTAAATTAATCTTTGTTACATTAAATTGTTGTGATACAAAATATAGAGGGAAACTTTTAATTATTACTTTTGGTTTAAGATTCTGTGGACCTAAGTATCTGACATTGCTTAAAAATACAAATGAAAAGCGTATAACTGTAGGATAGAAAAACTGCAAAAACATTCAATTACACCGTTATTATTGTTGTTGACTTTGCTCTCTTATTACCGCAGTAGGAGGTAGGAGTCTGGGGAGAGAGTGGGGGAGCGTGAGGTAAAATCAATGCGGCAGGCTTAGAAGAGGCTATTCCGTGCGGGGGCGGTACCAAACAATTAACTCACCTGACAGTCCACAAGGTAACATCGCCGTGGAACACAAAGCGAACCTTTTCTTCGGCAGCGTTTTATTTTGCCATCAAATTTTGTTAGTGCGTGCTGTGTAACCAAAGCTGGGCATTAATAAGATACTTAGATATTCCATTTCTTAGAACAGTAATATGGGGTCATAATGTTTAAACATTCAGATTGTTGAACCATAAGTAAGGATAGAGCTTTCAGGTGATTAAAAAGTAAAAATGTTTGTTTTATGTACTTAAAAACTCAAAATATATTTCAAGGAAAAGAAAACATGTTTGCTCCTACCTAAATTGAAAATGCAGATCTGTCCTGTGTCCCGTTGCCATGAACCACGAATGTTGAACTTAAGTTGGGCATCTTAAAAGCGTGTCAATAATGCAAACATTGACTCACATTTTGAAAATGTGTGTTCAACATCACATTGATGTCAATTTTGCATATTTTTAACACACAATGTTATCTTGTTTCAGATGCTCGCAATCCTACACATTGTTCCCGTTTAGGTATATGTGATTTGGCGAATCACTTTAAACACTTTATTCTTATTTAGACATAACAGAATTTTTAAAACTTTGTTTGTTTTTTACCATTAACTTGATTAAGTGTTAAACCACTTAGGCATTGTATCACTCGATAAGGCCGATTTTAAACTATTAACAGAATTTTTCATATTTTATGTACCCATCTTTGAGGTAATTAGTAATCATGCCAACGAGCTGTCAATTTGCTTCAATTCTTCTATTGTTATTACGATTAGAAATTTTCTACCACATAGATCGCATTGATTGCAAATGAAGAGCAGTGACCGGCGAGGTGAATTGTCTAATGGAAAGATCCCGTATAAGGTACAGTGCATGACTGAGCATCGCTCCGTGTTCGTAATTTGCGGGTTTTAGCACTGCCACATTTCAGAGTAGTTCAGAATACGATTCAACTCCATAAAAGTTCCGAATATTAATTTATCTACACGTTATATTTTAAAATGTGCAACAGTATTTATGATTATTGAAAATGCTTAATGAAACAAATGGAATTGAAAATATTTATTTTTAGGTGATATAGGTACAGCTCAAGTTTTGAAATTATAGGTCCTAACTTGAACTTCCATTTACGTTTGAAGATTGTAAATTATAGCAGAAAAGTCGTTTGTTTGCCAAGAAATTCGAGAATTTGAGGAAACATCAACTTTCTATAATAATTCCCCATACATGTTCACAATTTTCTCATATACATTTGAAATAACGGTATTTAAAATTGTTCATTAAAATCTGTAACTCAGTGAAGTGTGACTTCAGCGAAACTAGGCATATAAATAACAACAAACAAATTTATATAATTATATAGAGCTTTACTTGCAAATCTTGTCTGCTCACAAATGTTTTAAGTCTCGGCTACTGCTATTACCTCAGCCCGCGGCGCCCGTATTTCAACCCCGCTGTTTCCTGTTTTATCATATCCTTGAACATCCTTTTTTGAATCGCTTCCCTGGCAGTTTTGCGAGTATAGCTAGAATGTCCACTCGGCAGCAACACATTTTTATTTGTAATAGTTCGACTGCGACACGATTAGTAGAAGAGACGTACAACACCGCGTGAGCGGACACCTGAAGTTCTGTAGTGATGTAGTCATTATTTTTTAAATTACCCTTTAAACGCAACGTGATACATAATAGGGTCGCCATATTAAGCCATTTACCTGAAGGTAGAGAATAACCACATTTACGATAGCAACTATAATGAAAGTTTGTTCTTTCTCAGAAGTGAGAGAACATGAGTAGAAAGGAATATAAAAATCCAGGACATAACGTTTTCCTCTTATTCTTAATTTTACTGAAAGAGTAAAAAGATACAAACAAGTAAATCACAATACAGAAAATAGAAGAGGAAAGGAAAAAAAAAATTGTCATTTTCATTATTTGTTTCCCTCTGAAAGAAAAAAGTAATAAATCTTCTTTTTAACATGCTAAGAGAACCTTCAATTTGTTTAACTTCTTCATTAATGTTAAGTCGTTTTTAACAAAATAGATTGGAAATCGAACCGATAATTTACTCGTCCATTGCTGTATTATGTTGTTACATGACTCACAGTGAACCTAAAGGACGAAACGTTCGTAAAGATAAACCGCGCTACATACCCGCTCTCAACGTGAATTTGGCGTGGCTATTCCGCACCTGCACCAGTCCTGCGTTGCGGTACACTAACGAACTTTTCAACAGTATTTTGACACGATTGATGTTTCTGACGAAACTTTCTGTAATACATTCCTTATACTTAAGATTTTCAAAATGTAAACTGAGAATTACCGTCAAATATCCATTGAGTACATAGTATATTTCTTTTTCATAAATATGAATTATGCCTTTTATTTACATTCATGAATTATTGTTTGAGTATCTAGAATTTATTTTCACCCATATCAGTCTTTCAATGGGAACCTAACCAGTGAAAACAATTGGTAATCAAGAGCTTAAGAATCTAATTTTCCTATGTATTTTTATCTAGCAGGTAACACCATGCACGTTCCTTGTAGCACGCCTGATGTTTTCCACTCTCGCATCACATATTTGTATTGTGATACTTTCATCTGCATGTGTGAAACCCTCTTTGAAATAGTTGTGGTATAAACCACATTAACATAATCATAGAAAAGCAAATAGTGTTATAAGGTTCAGTGATGTTGAATAAACAGTAGTGGTAAGAAGTGGCAAGTAAAACATTCATTACCAAAGTTCTGAGTGTACAGGTTAGGCTATAGAACTAAAATAATGTAAGTCATGTAACAATAATATTACATCTTGATATCAGTAAGGTATGAATATTTTGTGGGTTGAAACTTGAGATATTTTACCTACATTTTGCAAGTACTGAAGTTAAAATGGGAAACAAAAATGCCACTAGTGTCTTGAATATGTCCGAAAATTAAGGAAAATTATACCAAAAGTTATAATTACAGAAGTTGTCTAATAAACAAAATTATACTTTTGTAAGGTTTATGCTTAATAATAGTTGGAACCAGAGGAAGCATTCATAGTACAATGAATAATGAATATACAATTGTTTGAAATACCGGAAATTAAAATTGGAAAAATCCATTACCGTGAACAAGCTCACAAACGTTTTATGACAAACAGTGATCAAACAAAGAGCGATGTACGTAGTTTTGTCATCTAACCGCCTCTATATCTCCTCCATAACGGTCCACAAGTATTTTGCCCGTAATAAATTTGTAAAAACGCAGAACTCGTGCTATTATAGTCTGCAACCCTGCTTTCAGAAACTAAAACTCCGATATGAAAAAGGAATATTGCCAATTTTATGCATTAGCTTGCACATTTCTTCTCTCGCTTAGTTAGGTGTCCCATACTTTACATCCTGAATCCTCAGCATGCTTACCATCCTGATCTAGAGTCTTCGAAAATAAGGTTGCTTTCAGACAAAACTGAGGGAAATTATTTTATAGTATCGTTCGTATTTAGCAGCTTTCAAGGGAATTTCATTGTATGAGATCTCTCCACATTAGTTTAATCAAATTAAGCATTTCTTTGCTTACGAATATTTCTACACCCAATCCAATTGATGTCTTTCTTGTTGATATATTTGATCTGTACTTAATATTTTGTAAGATTCGCTTTCTAATTTTCTAGCCTTTTAGCATCAGCGCAGAGAAAAAACTATATTAAAATTCTTTATTATACTTTGTTCTACTTTAACTACATTCCCTTTTTGGGGGGAATGAGTTTAGCATTATGGCTATACAGTCATCACATTCTGTTTACTAAGTCCTATTTAAGCAAAATCACGATCACGGCCATATATACATGCTCCTTTGATAGTTACACGTGATAAAAGTTATAAAATCTATCATGATCAATTAAGTAATCAAAATACTTAACAACAGTGTTATTTGTGTTAAACTCACGCGTATTCTTTCCAAAACAACACAACAGGAACTTGGACTAGTGTACTTATGAAACTCAGTATGTCTTTAATGTGTAAAAATGCTGGAAATTTGTGTTTTTTAATGTCAAATGATAGATTCCAATTTGTTCCAAAAAGCGGACTTGTGCTGTTTTAGAGATCACTGCTTCAATTGATTTGCACAAATATAAGATTTTATCTAACCATGCATTACAATAATATTTACATGTTTCCAAGTATTTTACAAGAAATTACTTATTAGAATATTTGTAGTTCCATTTTGATAATTGTTATGAATAATTAGTCGTTAACTTGTTGAAAAAGGTTATAAGATCATCCTTGGACAGAATCAAGAATTTTAAGTGCGAGGTATTTTAAATGCGTTAGATATTTTTTAACATCAGAATACCTTGATAGAAATTGGGTGTATGTGCCTATAAGACTTTGTTAAACAAATATCAAAACTTGTTTGGTACTTGGAACGATAAAATAAAAAATCAAGCATAAAGGGCACTTAATAACTTCTGTTAAGCCGCGCGACAATTGCGCTCTAGGTTCATTCAAATATGACATTCTACATCTATCTTTTTGTTCATTTAAGCCGCTATATACAAGATGGGCATAATGTTTTGGTTCATTTTTATTTATCATAAACTAAACTGATATAGTATGTATATATATATATAGGTATAGAAGTTGTTAATAAACAACACGCAAATATTTTCATTGTATACAGACGATCTTAGACAAGTAATTTGAGATAGGAAAAATAAGGTCACAGACTTAAAATGTAAAAGTTTGGACTATTGAAATAAGGTCAATTTGGGGCTCAAAAATTTATACTAAAGTTAAATAGCGTTAAAATGTTAGAATGGCTTCACACTTCCTTAATAATCTAAATAAACCTGCTTTTTAATGACGTAGAACAGCGTTTCACAATTTGGCGTTAAATAATCTGCGAAATATCAAACTAAACACGTGATTACAAGCCATCGCATTGCTGTACAAGCAGGAATGCGTTAATTGGAATCAAAGGAGCTATTCAATATTTTCATAATGTTGCGAGATATCTGTTAATTTTAACATGAAAAAGTTGTTTGTTTAACCAAAAGATATAGGACAAAATAACTTATCAAAATTTACAAATTGAAAAAATGCAGAATGGTTACAGTTTTTCTGAACTTGCCTACATACATTTAATTTACGGGAAAGCAAGAGGTTTGCTAAAAACTGCTGAGATTTACAAAGAAAGATTACCTAATACAGAGCCCTCATTTGGACGCGTGGCCGGCTTAACGGAAATTTGCTTGATACCGGAGAGAAAACTGTTTGCTCAAGGAGTCGGAAATTCATAGTCCCTTAAATTCAAGTGCATGGATTTCTGCAAGCATTCACGGCGCACCAAATACCCATTTTTTAGTCATACGACGGAATTTTGTGTACAAGTATCTCAAGCTTCTATTGTTTTGTTCGCTACATGACCATGTAAATAAATCATGTTTCATCCATTAAAAATAATATAAAATAAAATAAATAAAATTTAAAAAAACTCGGGTCAATAGAGCAAACATTAACACTATCCAACAGCCAATTCAGAAATTAGCTGTACCCACATTATCCCGTGGTTGCAATTCCTGAACTACAGTTATCGTATTTATAAGCTTTAATTTTAACAGTTTAGTGGCATTCCAAGCCGAAGTTTATGCAATTCCTGATTCCTATGCAAGCGTTCTCAAAGAATTTTTAGACTTCGTTTTAACTTTTCTCCGTGTTTTTCTTTTGTAAGAACACGGCGTTTTACTTCCGGTTTTTTTTTTATCAAGAACAGATCCATTTTCCCTAAATCTATTCACAAGATTACTAGCTGTTTCTCTGTGAGGCGTACGAACAACAGGAAATTTGTCTATAAATCGCAGTAATACTTCTTGACAAAAGTTTGTCACATAGGAATCATACAGGAAAATTCTGTGTGCTAGAATATACAAACTTTTTGGCATTATAACAGCACTAACATAATATAATACCGAAACACATAGTCTCACAACGTTCAACTCCCTTATAGTACAAAGACTTCGCGTCATGAGACTGGAAAATGGTGGAGGGAACTGATTAGAAACAGGGAGGACAGATCCCCCGTTAATCCGGCCATGCGTCCAAATGAAGGCTCTGTAGAAGCCATCCACCTCATACTACATTCTATTCATTCTATTTATAGGTCTTTTGCGTGAACTGAGATGTTTTAAGGCGCAAATAAAAGTAAATGTTAGTGGCTTGCATGCCCCTTTTAAACTTTAAGCCCTAACATTGTAAGTTTGAAACTTTTCACTCTAAGTTTCATATCTCAAATGGTTTGTTTAAGACCTCTCTATTTGTGTGAAAATATTTAGATGTTATTCATTTACAGCCTATGTTTATTTTTTGTCTTATTTTAACCTGGCTGCCATCCATGTTAAATTACTCTGTCATGAAGTCATAAAGTTCTCAGATATATATATTTAGATTAGTTTTTTGTATTGAAAGGAATGGCTATTGCCACTTTTCAGTTGCGTGGTTATATATGTGAAAAAGTAGTTTACTCGGAAGTTTCGGATGGTGCTGTGAACAACATTTTCTTTACACAAATATCATTTTGATTTGGGTGTGATGGAATATCTCAACGGGCGATTTCCCAACAATGGATAGGGAGAGTTTTTTTTTTGGGTTGATTTATTTATGGACGCTCTTTAACATGTCAGGTCATGAGCGTCCCATTCAACTCGGGGCATGAAACGGCCGACAAATTTTGCTCAGAGGCCTCTCTTTCAAGCTTGAGGTTCTTTTTCGTGCCGTAAATGTACGACACGGGACCCACGGATTTACTTCTCTTCCGAAGGAAGCCATACTTAGGATTTTTACGCCCGAAAAAATCCATCGCTCCTGGCCGGGTTCGAACCCGGATAGGCAGAGGTTCAACACGAATTTGACCATCACTTTTCACAGGAGTTGTCGCTCTTAGACCTTTTAACTTGAAAGTTTATCAAGTCACGAGTGTACAAAGCTAAAGCAAAAGATTTTCAGAACCTGAAGAATTGTGTACGAGGAAAAATGTGCAACCATTTCAGGAAAGGGGCTTACAAGTGTCTTTCGGGCTGCATTCGAGATAAGGACATCGTGCTTTAAACGGATGGCGGCCATGTTGAATTAAGATAAAAATGACTTATACATGGTACCATATCTACTTGGCATAGGAATTTAATTTACGGCAAACCATTATTTCATGAATATAGGTCGAAACTTTGTATGTGTTCAATATGTCCTGTTTCCTCCACACAGGTCTATAGACGGATTCGCGAATTGTTCAGTATACAGGGAGCATTTGTAGCTATGGCATAGCACTTGCCCTCGATTCTTATGCGAAAGAGGAATACATCGCAAATATTAACACTGTACAACCGAAACTTCAGATATCTCAGGTTGCGAAGTTTATCAAATTCAAATCCGGCGACCGGGGCGCACTCAGACATCCTAGCAACCAATGCGATATTTCGGAGACTTGATATCCAGTCTCGCACAACCTGCGGTGAGGCGCCGTCTTGCATGTACTGCACAGGTTGCTCTCCAATGATGTCCAAAGTCGGCCCTAGCCAACCTCCCAATATTTCTAGATAGTTTTCGCCATTCACATTTCCTTAAAAGAATACGATCATTGCAGATACCGCACCACAATACACTCGGATCCCTGCTCTATAGGGGATCTCCTTAAACCAATAGCCCAGATTCTGTTTGCCGACTTCTTCTTATATAAAATATGCGCCTCTGCAGAAGGCCACCCTATGCAAGAACCAGCCACATATTTCCACCATGCTATCAGGATCATCTGATGCAGCTTGAATGGGTGAACTTTTCCCTTCTTCAAAATATCTTGAAAAGCTGCAGAAAAGAGACCATTGTTACCTACTCAAGTCGAGATTGTGGCAGAAAAATTCCATTAGACGTTTACCTCTAAATGGACTACATTTGTTTCAGTATCGTAAAACAATGTTTAGATAATGAGTGCGGCTGATTATGATCCTCTGGTAAACTTCTGCCAATTATGTCTGCAGACCTATTAAACATTTTCAATTTAAATGTATTGATCTCTTTTTCTAATTTCAAGGAAGCCATGCTTATAGCAAGATTAGCCATATCCGTGGAAATTCACGTAATTGTAATAAATTTCAATATTCAATGAACACTTGGACGGAAATATTGCATGTTCACTTGTCAGAGCCATTTAGTATATTGCTGTGGTGCCGTTTACTGCCGTTTTGTTGTTGTAATTCAAATACCAGATCTGCTAGAACACACTCCATATTGAGTTTGCAACGATATGTCGATACAGCTACTCGATTCTCCCAATATGTCCGAGAGCTCCTCGAACTTATCATTTTCCAGTGAAATGAACCGGAACAGAAGATCCAATGAATTTTCTCGACCATTTATTTGATTACGCCGATTGGATTTTTCTCGTGAGATTATATCATTAAACTCATTTACAGCTCAGATATCAAAACGGAAGAATGACACCGTTGAGAATCTTCGAACGAGCGTATAGTCGCTGGCACGGAATTCTATTAAAGTTGGTCGAAGATATTTTGAACACTTCGTCTAATGAGTCCTGATAAATCATGTTAAATATTATATTCTTAAAATTAACACGAATTAATGAAATGTTCCTTAAGACTTTCATTACTATTCTGGGCTTAATTAGGATCAATTAGTACTATTAAATGAAATTATACCTATCTTGATATTACAGCAGATATATTTAGACCAGATCTAGTGTTAGAAATATGGAGTTTCTTTCAATGACACATTTTGTAATTAATGGACAAATAATTACATTTTTGTGAATCATAGTAATGAAAATGCAACTCTTATGGTGTAATTAGGTGCAAGGGTACACAAAACTTTCATGGAACATAATTCCCTCCAGTCATGAATTTTCAATAAACCTTAATTTTAAATACTTTTGTGGAATAACTCTCTATTCAACGCGAAATATTTTCGAAGTAATATTACCTGAACTTATTAGTAAGTTTATAAGTACTTAGCTGCCAGTTTCTCGTCATAGCAAGAGTGAATGAGTGTAATGAGTTTGAAACCTTACTTCTCCATTTTGTTCACGTTAGTGTTGGTAAGTTTAATGAAGTTTAGGGATAACCGTAAGCTATACCACTACTTGACTGTTACAAATTTGGTGCAAGCATCGTGTAATTAGCAAGCAATTATTGGGTAATCATGCAGATTCAGTAATTGGTAGAGTGTATTCTTCAATCTTATGGCACTTCTGCACAATTTTATTAGTAGTAGTTTTAAGTTTATAAGCATTTCTAATTAAAACGCTGGTTCTCAGGATACCATTGCTTGTGAACTTGCTTAACGCTTCAGTTGGTGCCTGAGGGGGCAACAAAGGGTCCTTCACTTTCCTAAAGTAATAAGGTGGAAGTGCAGAATACAGAGTGTTCCAAAATCCAGTTATTTCAATTAACCATAGCTCTGAAACTACTTGACAAAGAGCAGTATGTTCTCTGAAAAGGGTAATACTACTCTCAAAATATTATTACATGCTTCTAGATGTTTGCTCCTCTGGTTTTCGTCAGAACCTCAAGATATTTCATTTTTGCTCAAACACGCTCCAGTATATCAACACTAACAACATGGATTGTTTCAAATATCTTTCTTTGGAGATACCATGATCTGAAACAGGAGTTTGATAGGTACAATTCTTAAAGTACTATCAAAGGAAAAAACAATGGGGATGATACAGAGAGAGCGTATTGACCAGGTGATCCATCCTCCTCGGCTCATCCACCAGTCAGGTATATGACTACCCAGAAGATCCCGAACAACATTAGAATAAGGCAGGGGTGCTCCATCATATTGAAAAATTATGGTTGGTTGAAATACCTCCAACTTGGGTAGTTCAACAGTATCATGGTAATACAGTTCTCAATGAAGACAAATGAACATATCAATCTATCATGGTCAAGCCCACACCAAACATCCATTTTTGGGCTACCACGAATGCGTTCAAGAGTGAAATGTATTTTCAGAATCCACATCGGAACGAAGAAAGTAGTTTTGTCAGAAAACATCATAATTTGTAGGTATTCATTGTTTTCGTCGATTGATTGCAGCATAGGACAGGAGAATTCAAAATCAAAGAGAGATCATTTAGTTGTAAAGTTTTAGAGATGTGCACGTTGTAAGCGTGAAAGTATAGCCGTTTATGCAGAAGCCTTTGGATGGTGGTTGTTCGTACATGCGATTCCCGCGAAGCTCGGCGAATTTACTTCCGAGGCCTGCACTGAATTTTAACTTGGATATTTGGACAGTTTGGGGAAACACACTTGGTCGTCCTCTCCGATGCAAGTCGTGAACGCTACCAGTATCTTTGAAGTTGTGTAGGCATAACAGTATACTGGGTTTGGATCCAGGATATCTTCCATCTTTACGGCGAAATCGTCGCCGGACAGTAACTGGTAACTTGTACTCAGCATTTCACAAGACGCATTAAACCTTTTCCACTATTGTAATTATTTAATTAAGTTCTACTACACAACGTAAATAAAACTTTAAGATTTGCAGGACATTTTGCTAAAAAAAAAAAAAAAAAAAAAAAGGTAACCTTGCTTTATCATGCATTTTCAGAGTTATGATTCATTATAAAGGTAACGGGACTTATGGATTAATTAAATCTCTGACTGTCAGAACGTATTAATTTTCCTTTCAAAGCATCTAATCCTATTATTATATTTTTCAAGTGCTTCATCAAAAGTTCGATCTACTTTTTCATTATTTCTCCTCCTTGCACCTCTAACCACATATATGTATATTGGCAGGTGGTCTTCGCACCATTGTGCTTGATTAGTGGAAACAATTTTTTTTAATGGGTGTAGGTGTAGAACATTTTTGGACATTAAGCATTTCTCAAACAAGATCATGAATAGCTTACTTTTGCTACGAACAAAAGAACCACGTATAAATATCAGGCATTAAGTCTTTTGAATACATAATAGAAAGAACGTGCTTAAGTAAAATTCTTTGGACTGCCTATTTTTATTTTAATGTTTTACATACACAATGCTAATTATTAGTTTAATGATTTAGGAAGCACTAATAATCTGCATTACTCCATGCAAGCACTACTGTTTTGTAAAATATATGTAAGCTAAGCTTCTACACCGTAATCACTCTTTCTTTTTCTGTTATTCTTTATTCTGTATTTTAAAATCGCTTAAAGCTAACTTACCGAGCAGTACATTTGGGTAGATCAAAAGCATACCGCTGCTATGAGTTGGAAACCTCTATTTGCTCCTGTACTAACATTTATGCTCTTGTAACTATTAATATACCGCTAAAACAAATGAGCGGAAGTTGAGGTGTATATTGATTTGTTAGTAATTCCTTTGCATTATCAACACTACATGTAATGTATTTTGACAAACAACTTGAATGACTTTAGTAGTTATTTCATTTTCATTCGTCGTATTACCAACTTTGCATTGGTAGCATATGATTAGTTAAATAGGACACTTTTTCATCTCTCGGTTTAGTAGTGCTTTTGTTTGGAACTTTATGTGCAATCAAAGTATTCCGTGAGAGGATTAACGAGGACTGAAAGATCATTATCGCTTTTAGTGCATTCGCATCTAAAAAATAATCCCTGCAGTTTTCCGATAAGTATACATGCTTGCATATCCATTATACCCAAATGATTTCAAGTACACCATAACAAACGATGCATTCATTCAATATCTGTTCCAGCGCCATACATCCCAGGAACTCTCTTTAATTAACTTGTGAGCGACGAAAATGTGGTTATAATACAAACACCACAGCAATTGCCTTGCTCTCAAATATATCTGCCTGCTTCTTCAAACTTGTCCTCCTTTTCGTTACCAGTTCCTTATAGTTGCAAATTCTACACCCTTCCGTTGGTGCCCGGACGATAGATTCTTTAATATAGTGTTTATCGCCCGTTTTTACTGCTGAGGCATTATATGTTGTATGGGAAAATGGGTTTAATAGTTTTTTCAATATTAGGGAATAGTATAATGAATTGATTAACTTTTTTTTAGCCCGTACATGATTTGTTTACCTTTCATTATCAAAATAATACCTAGTAATACATGAGATGAAATGACATATTGGGAAATACTTTTTTATGGGAGGAAACGTTCCAGGCCTAAATTTAGGGCACCTCCCCGGCATTTGTCATTTATGAGGACTGAGGAAAATCTGGAAAATACCTCAGTCAGGAAGGACGGTCCTGACAGGATTTGAACTGCAGACCTCACGCTCACGAGTCCGCGCCCTAACGACCTCGGCCACTCGTGGCGGTAGGACAATAATTGAAATAAGAAGCATGCCAGAAAGAAAATCCCCAGGACATGGCTGGAAAATGATAACTTTCAAATACAGGAGAAGACATTTACTAATTATTGTGACTTATTCCACTTTGAACAAAACATAGTTAAGATGCAAAGTGAGCTTAAAATAAGCTTTCTCCCAATCGTGCACCCAACAACATAACTTGAAATTTTAAAACAGTACCACGTGTCAAAAACCCACTTGAAAACGTTTAAAACATAGAATTAATTATCTGGCTAAACATTAAAGCGGTTTTATGGTCAATGTTGTTGTTGGTCTACCTGAGGGTACTGCTTCGTACTCCGGGTCTTTCAGGGGTTCAAAGTCGGCAATTGTGCCTTAGTGATCACGGGGGGAGGAAGATGGAAAAAGTAGGTTCAAATCGCACTACAATTTGTTTCAGTAAACGCCTAGAAGTGTTTATTCACTCGACACCTTGTTGTCGGCCTCCTGGTTCATTACTTCTATGACTGTAACGCCGCGAACTACATACGCTGAATGAAATTGCCTTTGTGTGCCTCTTGTCTACACTTTCCTACTGTATCTGGGACTGCGACTTGGTAATTACTGCACTGTAATGTACTGACTGGAGATGCTTTTACTGTCCTGTTCTTACTGTATGGTACTGACGAAGAAGATGAACATGTATGGAAATGCGCCATATTCCACCTGTATACTAAGTTCAGTGTCCCCACGAAGTCGTGAGAGCTCACGGCGTCCACAGCCTAGCGCCCATTGAGTTTGAGCCATCAAAATATTAAAATACTATTGGCAAACACGCTTACTTTAAATCTATTAACTCTTTGGTTCCTCATTGAGATGCTCATGATAATTCGATGTAATGACGTCATCGCCAACACCTGTTCCCTTTCTAACTTTGTCGAATTTCGGAGCACCTCTAGTAACTAAAGGTTCAAAAGGCCTATTGTTCGGCTCATGCCGGACACCTGCATGCACTTAGCTTTGTCACAATAGAGAGATCCATTGCTCGAGCCATTATCAGTAAGTGAGAACACAAAAGATTACAATAGGCAGCCTTTTCCTTCTCGTCAAAGAGTTACATGTCCATATAGCCAAGAATACATTTATGTAATACACGAAATGATCCCACTTGTTAGTACAGGCTATATAATATTTAATAATTATTACTATTTAAATCATTTGAACACATTCACTCTCGGGCATGAGTGGCTGTGACGAACCTGGTGTAGTGTCAACCATACTTACCTCCTAAACCCAAGATCGCCGGTTCAATCCCGACTAGGATCGATTAATTTTTTCGTGTTTAAACAACCTAAGTATGGCTTCCTTTGGAAGGGAGCTAAAGCCGTGTGTCCCGTGTCGTATATTTTAGGCACGAAAAAGAACCTAAAGCCTGAAAGAAGAGGACTCTAAGCAAAATTTGTTGGCCGTTTCACGCCCTGAATTAAAAGGGACGCTGATGACCTGAAATGATAAAGAGCGTCCATAAAAAATAAAGTGGATGTGAGGATCTGTCACAACACATAAAGTTTTTCATTTAGAGAATTTTAAAATAATTACAGTAAACAGTTCCGACAACTTAAATATAAAATAGTCACAAGTTCCCATCAAATTAAGACAAACCGGGAACTTAAAATAACATTAAGTTTTTTCAATACCGTAAAAAACGTTTACGAATCTTAATAATAATAATAATAATAATAATAATAATAATAATAATAATAATAATAATAACCACATGGCCGGAGAGAACTACACTTCAGCGAATTTTGAATGATGACTTAAACGCATCACACCACAGTCCTCTCTGCCAGCAGAGAACCCAAAGAAAAGCGACCACGCTAAAAATGATTACACCACGTGATTTCTCGAATAAAATGATTTGCCTTTACCAACCAATAGGAATAAGACACAGGTAACAAGAGTTTCCAGCGTGGACATATAGATGAGAATGCGAAAGGGTTTGGCATTATAGAGTGCGTACAAGGACGCATTCTAAGGCACTTCATTTCATTCCTACTGACTGGTTTTATTTATAAGTCTCATACAGGACCCTTTCCTGCTTCTAAGCAGCCTACTTTCATGTAATCGCTAAATAATCATTAATTTTGTTTTACCTATTCAATATGTTGAATGTTAGTCTTTTGCTTTCCCATCGATTGCAGCGTCTCGTGTTTCTATATTGTTGTTGTGACCTTCATTGCTGACTTTAATATTAGGTGTTGTCTCATTTCGTAGATCCAAATTGCTTATTGCAAGCCGGTTGCCTAGTGTGATATTCGATGCGCTTTTAATTTGTCTGGCTATAACACTAATCATGTTGCTTAATGCTGTTACAGATTCCTCAAGTTATAGCTGTAATACTGTAATTACAATTCTCCGCACATGCCCGACAATGCTGTTAATCCGTAGTCCCACGCGGTGTCGTCCTTTTGACGTTTATACCAGCAACCACAGATTGGAACACACCAGGAGCTGCTACCTTCAGTAACTCCTAGAGAATTTAAAATTAATTTCATTGGTAATTTATTTTCATGATATGTACGTTATGGTAATTATTATTGAAAAATTATTTTTGGAAAATACTTGCAGCGATCACTAATCTGCCTTTCCATATTCTGCTTATGTATTTGGGTACCGACAAACTCAGAAATCTCGTACAGGACACCAAAATAGTAGCACATTAATGTAACATTTCCTGCACGATATTGTTAGTATAGAGAATACTTCTTATATAACTAAACTATTACAATAATATCATTATCCAACATATCTTTGCAAGTGCAAACTATAACACACTCGCGGAGAGAATAAAAATGCTTTCATTGACCTCTACACAAGCTCGCATGGACTGTCTAAAGCGAGCAAAGATCCACTATTGCTGTAGATATCCGGGTACTCCAGAGTCTTCTGTTTCAACAGGGGTCTCATAAACAACTTCCCAAAAGGAAGCCTACTAGGGGAAAATTCGGGAATAAGGTAAGTCATGAAATAGGATCATTTATACTAATCCAACATTCAGCTAGAATGGTTGACGTTACATCATGTTGCTACACATTCATAATCTTTGGCAAGTGTGAGCATATTATCACTAGGAAATTGTGGTAAATGGTACAATTTAACCGTATAGGTAGGAAATAGAACCAAACAAGAAGACTGTCACTACACTTGGCCGCATATTGAAATCTGCTGGCCTTAATGTGGTATTGAGACTGTTATCACTTTAAACATGAGAATAATGGGTGAAGAGCATTCCATCACAGCATTTTCTAACTTTAACAATAATCACATTTTTTCAATCACATTTTTAGTCACCATGAATCCACGAGGTGTAGGTAGTTGCTATCATATGTGATTTTTTTTTGATTAATTTATTTAAGGACGCTCTTTAACAGCTCAGGTCATCAGCGTCCCAGCTATCATATCTGATAGAGTATTTCCGATGTTTTGTCCTCTAGAACACAGGTGTTACTTTTCTGCAGATTCTGGGAGATAAATGCTCATAAACTGTCTTTCACATGCTTACATAGAAGAAAAACTACTTAGTATTAGGTCTAGTCACCGAAAAAAACATTTGTCACACCTGGAAAACATTGAATCCAGCGTCATGGAAGAGCACGGTTAAGAAGACTTTGTACATCTACGTGAAAATGAAGCAGAGTGCGGTTCTGTTAGAAAACGCAATAATTGTAATCAGGGATCTGGGTTCACAGCAGAAATACAAATTGGCCCTATGATGAGAACAACAATAATAAGGTGGTGATGCTGATAATAATGGTAACTATTATTCAGCGGTAACCAGCTTCAATGGTAAAATCTTAAAATTATACTCTTCCTTTTAAATCAGTAATTAATATAGCGTGTCTTTTGACGTTTAGATAAGGAAAACGCGCATAGCAACGTTAAAGTAAATGTGAAAATTGTAACGTTCAGTACTCACTAAAACTGAGATCGTTAAAACGCGAGTATACTACTTTATTAATTAATTCTATTATTATATGTTCCTGTTTTAAAAGTAGGTGTTCTCTAGCCACACAGTTAAAATAATTTATAAGATAAAACTCATTTCATTCATTGGGAATATTGGCGAAATAATTCCATTTTTTCATGTAAGAATATGTTTTTCGAATATCGATAAGCAAGTTTGTATGAAATAAGTCACATAGGGATTTCATTCTAATATTAATTGTGCAGAAATACATCCTTGAAAGTCTTTGCAAGATTTCCTAATGTTATCCCATTATGAAACTTACTTATTTGAGATGTTTTTCCAAAACCAAAGAGTTTCGAATATCTAGTTGGAGACCAGAGTTTCTGCAATCGGTCTTAACATTTTTACCTCATTAGGCTATCTGTTACTACTATAAATTTTTTTATTTATATATTTTTGGGAATGGTTAGATAATTTTTCTTTGGATTTATAAAAGAAATTAGAGATCTAAAGAGTTTAATGGGACTAAACAAATTTATGTTTGCACCGTACAATGTTTTGTTTCCTACGTTAAATGAATTATTTGATTCCAAAATCTCTGCATAAATGCAATTTTAAATTGATATTATCTTCTTACCGAATCCTGAGTCTTGAGGAGTGTGTCTTAAGTATAATTTATTTATTTGCCACAGAGTTATTTAGAATTTTAAGACACAGTATTATTTCTTTATGTCCATTATTTAGAGCATGTGTAGCATCGGCATAAACAGATAATCGTTTCGGGATTATAAGAATTATAAAAGTGTTGTTTTCCAACGAATTGACTATGAATCGGAAGTGTACAGATTTTGGACTACACAAAATAAATTGTCACATTTGTGGTACAGAACACAGCAGGCATTTCTCCTATTTAGCCAAATGTCCAGCAGATGGCATACGCAAATTCCCCCCTCTCGCTTATCAAATGGAGTGGTTCACGTGATAACGCTTGGGACTTTCATTCGGGAGGTTCCAGGTTCAAAACTTTTGGGGCCGGCCATCCTGACTGCCGCTTTTATCGTGTTTGAGGGATATTTACTTTCCATGAATCACTCTCCATTTTCTTTATTCTGTTATAGGGTTGAAAAAGCCGGTAGAGGGGAGTTGTGTGTGGCGTGACGGTGGCTTGTGTTTTAGAAAAGTGTGCGATATGGAAGAGGGGCTCAAACTCCTTGGAGAGGGGTACCGCCTGCGTCGGTGTGTTCTATCTGGAAACACTGGATACTCCGTGTATGTCCGCGTCTCACTATCACTGGATATCTCAGAGACGTCGTGAAGTTTTCCAAAGTGCTATGATAGTTAAGTATCATTCCTTTATATCTGTAAAGTTTTAGACGTGCAAGTGTAGTCACTTGTTTGTGACGATCCAATAAAGAAATTAATGTTAACCTTTTCTGGATAATGGATAAAACTGAAATACGAGCTGTGATAAGTACTTCGTTTTGAAGGATTTAATCCGACAGAGATACAAAACCAGTTAGATTTCACACTAAAGGATTCTTCCCCCCTTTTTTTTAATGGTTAAAAAATATGCTGCTAAATTTAAGCATGTTCGTGTATCCATTCAAGTTGATGAGCGATCAGGTCGTCCCAAAACTGTTACGGCCGAGAAATTGTGACAAAAATTCACAAGCTACGGGAGTTGGCTGACATTGCAAAGGTCTCGATAGCCCATGTGCACTTCATTTTACACGAACTTTTGGGTATGAGAAAGCTTTCCGCTCGATGGGTGTCGTGTTTGTTAACAATGGATAAAAAAAAGCATTCAAATGAACGTTGTGTGGTGCTCGGAGACAAACTCCACCGAGAAGTAGTGCGCTTCACTACTGGACCAACTCAAGGATGCTATTGAGGCTAAATGTCCATACCTTTCAGAAAAGAAAGTTCTCTTTAATCAGGATAAGGGTCTTCACACACGTGTGGGATTCTTACTGCAAAACTGCATGACCTTCGCTTCCAAGTGCCATATTCGTCAGATTTGACTCCCAGCGATTGCATCTGTTCTCAAACCTGAAGAAATGGCTGGGTGGACGAAGATTCACGTCAAATTTTGAGGTTGAAGCTGAGACAGACGCTTATTTTTCCCAGCTGGACATATTTCATTAAAAAGTTGGAAAGTCGTTGCACTAAGTGTGTTGATACATAAAGTGGCTGTGTTGAAAAAATGTTTCCCAAATCTTATATTTTCTTGTTAGGCCGAGAGACATTAGAATTTCCACGTATATGAATGTGTAAGAAAGGTTTTAAGTAAGATAAGTTCCAAAAATATCTCATTGAGGCCATTGACTGATATCAATTCTCAAACTCGATATTCCTATCCATAAAACTTAACAATCGCGAGCATTTCCAATACTAGGGTTCATTAATGAATTAAATCATCACTTGCGTACCTATTCGTTTAAGAAATTTGAAAAGACTGCAATAAATCGGCATATACGTCATATTTGCTTTATTGATTGCATGCAGCGTTGGACGAGCGTTTTCAATCCTTACATACATCTACTCAAAATCGATATTTAGAAGAAGAAAAACAATATTCATGGGACTGGTAAATATATATTCTCCTTCAATGAATCTTAATGTGACAATTGACGCGAAAATGTAGCTGGAATATAATCTTATGCTTTCAATTTTGTATTTGTGGGTGTATGTTTAGTTTCAATTCAGGAAACTCTAGATCTGTTCAGTAATCGTGAAAAATGTTATTGATTTGTAGTCAGAAGTGGGGATAGTAGCTGCTTGGTGTATGTTTTTAGTGAGCTCTCTTTAGCTTCTCCGCTTAACACAAAACCTTTCAAAAGGATACATTATTAATGAACAGTAGGAGTATAGTAATTTTACAAATAAACTAAACTGTCGAAAAACATTATCTTAAAAACGTACATATTCACGCCGAAAGTTCATAGAAAAAGTATGCCTAGAACAAATAAATGCCAGTTCCTTTAAGTTAAAACCATTAGGTAACAATGGGTGGAAAATCATTCACGGAAAATCTGCGAGACAGAGAGGCTGTCTTATTGCGTCATGTCTCAAAAGAATGAATTAATAACTTCTGTTCGATATACTTCCGTTGTCAGGAGAAGAAAACCCTAAGGATATGTCCATGAAAGGGTGACTCAGTAACGTGGGAGGAGGAGGAGAAGAAGAAGAAGAATTCACCGAATCTAACAATGAATATTTCATTATCATTTGCTAAAAAATTAAATACCACATCACAACTTCAGTCTCTCCGTCAGTTATGAACGGCGAAGCCTCATTCCTGGAAACAGTAGTTTAGCATCTGGTTGACATTTTCTGTTTGTTCCTCTGAAGATGTCCGCCATAGTTTCGGACGAAACGTCTACGTCGGTCCTGGTAGTGTAGTGGTTACCATACTTGCCTCCTAAGCCCAAGATCGCGGGTTCGAACCCGGTCAGGACCGATGGATTTTTTCGGGCGTAAAAATCAAAAATCCTAAGTATGGCTTCCTTCGGAAGGGAAGTAAAGCCGTGGGTCCCGTGTTGTGCATTTACGGTACGATAAAGAACCTCAATCCTGAAAGAGAGGCCTCTGAGCAAAATTAGTCGGCCGTTTCTCGCTCTGAGTTGAATGGGACGCTGATGACCTGAGATGTTAAAGAGCGTCCATAAATAAATCGATCAAAAAAAAAAAAAAATAGTAAAGGAACGTCTACGGTCAAAAAACTCGGAAAGGCATGTTAAGATTCAACACTCCGGCCATGAAAGCCTAGGCATGTATTTAATAAAGTTAAATAATTTGGAAAAACTTTGTCCTGCGATGTTACTTTTTGGAGATGAAACATTTTGTTACTGCTGTAAGTATTTGTCTTAACTTTAAACAAGCCATGTGTCATGGGCTATTATGTGCCGACTCACATCGAAATACACAGACTTGTGAACAGAAATACACAGACTTGTGAACAGAAATAGTCTTTTTTTTGGGATTGACATTAGATTTAACCGGGATTTACCCGATTTTGGGAGAGGAGCCCATATAGCTAAGGAATATCATTTTCGTCAATGCCAGATTTCATCTTGCCCATAATCAGTAGAGAAAATTACAAACATTCCCAGTTTTGAAAAAAACAATATATGAATATTAATTCCGAAATAGGAAATGACTTATTTTTTCGGGCTTCCCTTATTATGTCCAGATAAAGTAAGTAGCGTTTTTGCATTGCAAGTATCTCTAACGCGCATTAATAACTTTTATCATATTGAATTTTATATTTATGAAAATTACATCGTTGCAGATGCGACATTTCCTTCAAGCACTTGGTTGTTGAGCCTTCCGTAGGTTTTAAGGCAAATATTGGACTAGAATCTTCCCATAGTCATTTTAATGAACACTTTTATACATCTTATCCAATATGCATTACATGATTGATGCTATTGGATTGGATTTTAAGTACAGAGGAGACATTTCGGTCTCTTCAGCTTTGCTCAAGGACTGGCCGTTTGTGCCTACATCCCTGGCTGGGCACCTTCGGGCGAAAGGGGTGAGGTGAGGGAGAACCGGACGGCCAGGATCCAGAGGTAAGGTAAGATGCAGACATAGCATTTCTAACGTTTCCAGATAAAAATCACGATGCTCACCTCCAAGAAGTTCGAGTTCTTCAGAAGCATCGCTTCCATACCGAACTTCGGGGCAGAAAGCTCAAGCCTCCGTCACACTTGAACACATTATTTGCATATAACATGAAAGAAAGTTAAAATATATTCAATAAAATGAATAATGCACCTTGTAAATGCACGGTAAATAAAAAACTCTGTCAATAAAACAAATGTAATTTCTTGCATTTGGAAACCTGGCATTAAGGCAGTATATTAACATTTTTTCGTATCATAACACACTACACATGTACTTCACTGTGAATTTTAATTTGTTAATTTTGCTTGCATTTAATGATAATAAATCATTATCATTAATGATAATAAATTATAAAGTTCATTCACCTTGGCAGTTCAAGTCTGCACAAATTAAGACGGAAAATGTCCCAAACTTCCGGTTATAACCGTCACAATTCTCCCAAATGATGCACATTTAAGTGGTTTTGTTCCAAACGTCCGGTTAGAAATTATCGTAGTGTTTTTCCATACATTGTAGTCAATATGCATTTGTGAGATAAATTCGACCAAACGATCTTACAACTTATTATGATAGGTACTGGTATCTATCACCAGTCTATTATTTAGGGAAAGGGACTGTGCGAGAAACTCTGTGTGTGGAGGTCTTTCTCTTAGAAATATACGTTCAGGATATTAACCATACATTCAAATGTACAATGGCTTAATTCCAGAGAATTATCTTAATTTTCTACATGTTCTGGGTGAACAGTCTACAAGCATAAGCCGCAACTTGTATGTTTTCATTATTTCAACGCCGTTTTTTGTAGTTAAAACTGTGTTTCCTCCGGTAAGAGACTTCTCTTCTACTGATATGCTTCTCTCACTTTATGGATACGTATGGACGACTTTTATGCAAATATCGATCTCCGCAAACTGTTTTTACCAACTTGGAATGCTATTCTCGTGTATTGTATCCTAAAAATATAAACGGAACTTGTGTCGCAATTCCCATACAGATTTAGACATCTGATGTGGGTATGGGTGCCGGAACCTGAGGACCTAGACCCCTTGAGCCTCCTAGAAACATTATTGAGAGGACTGAGCACTCAGTGATTCAAATTTTCTTTCTAAGTATTTAGTTATACATTTCATATTATTTTACACACATTGTTACGGTAGTTTCTAATTCAGTATATTATTATTATTATTATTATTATTATTATTATTATTATTATTATTATTATTATTATTATTATTATTATCATCATCATCATCATTAGCATTATTAATATTTCATTATTACAATATTAGTTTGAGGCATCACAGGCGGTGATGCCTGAAATCAGGATATGAAATGTTAAATTTGGAAAGGTTTTTTTTTTTTTTAAGGAAGAAAGTATTCCAAGCGAAGGTTTTGGGTACCTTCCCGGCATTTGCGCTTTATGGGAACAGAGGAAATTCTGGAAAATACCTCATTCAGGGTCCTGGCTGAAATCGAAACTCTGCTCACGAGTCCATGCCTTAAAGACATCAGCCACCTGTGTTGGTCTCTATTTTTTAATCTTCTTTCTTATTTCCAAGTATCTTTCGGGATGAAACCGTAAAGTTTAACTCATGTGTAAGCGGCTTTAAGCATCAATCCAGCGATTATGTATAATCGTGCTGCTGTAAGCCTTAACCACCGACTTATCAAAGACTGCATGACAAAGGAAGTATTAGTATCCAATGTCACCGTTGTCCAGCTTCTTTAACCAAGTAGTCGCAGTTTACACAGTTTTACAATAGCAGTCGAAAATATATCAATAATGATTCTTATAGAACGCAGAGGAAATTCTTATACAGAATATAATGCAAACAACTCATCGTGATTTTCTTACTTGCATTGACTAAGGTGACACCCTCATTGGCGAGGTATAGTACGGGACAAGCCTTGATGCCGTTTTTTTCCCCTTGAACTAAGATTACAGCTACCCAGCTGATTATTTATGTTACGCCGATATGATACACAACGTATTTGCTTGCAATCCTTAAACGGGGACTGTTCAGCTTATAGATACCGTCCCAAAAGAAGAAGAAGAAAAACCACATAGGAAGTGCACTGGACTTCGGCCTATGGTCTGTACTTGCAGATTCAGGGCGGAGATCATCACTATGAACATGACATACTGAGGACTATGGTGTATCAGAGTTCGCTCAGAATACAGCGTTGTCACGTATCTGCAATCTATTTCAGTATATGTTGAGTGGTAATAGAGTGGAAGTGAGAGTAAGTCATTTGTTAATTTATTTTTATTTATTAATTATTATTAATATGGCAAAAAGAAATATTCATAAGCTCTGCCCAATCTTTGATATACGAAAGTAAGAATGGTAACGCTGCAGAATAGCTAGGGTATCTCGTGGTAGTGTGTTACTGTTTAGACAAAAGCGATACCACAACTTGGTGGGATCGGGTGAGTTCATTACGGTTTGTCCCGCACTGTATGCTGTATACTAAGTATGTTGGCTGACTGAAAATTAAAAGGAGTCGCCAGTAAACTTTTAGAGCAGTAGAGTGATAAGCGAATTAAAATAGAATAAATAGTCATCCAAATTATGTTAATGATCGTGCCTGCGTCGTTATAGAGAAGGGACGAAGTCGATTGTTAGTGTTACTGTGCTTGTGCTTCGAATGAGGGGTTGTTACTCCGACAAATATATTTAATTTCATGTGATTATCGATCGATTTGTAATAAGAACAAAACGAGTGCTAAGTGAACAGTGAGAATGACTATGCTAAAGGTGAACAAATTTATTCTATTACTGATGTTTATATAACACCTTACAACATTGATCTTCATCTACTAACAGTAATTGGAACGAGCAACAAATTTCAACAGTATGTTAACTACAAGTACGAATAAATAACTTTTCAAAATCAACGTGCGGTGTGACATATATTGTTCAATATTATACTGGGTGTTTCATCGTTTTGTCGCCCGTTTCATGACAACAGGCGGATCGTTAGTTGGAGCCATAACTCTCGGATGTAATGAAGCTCGTGCCTTGTCACAAGAGATATTGAAAAGGATATATTGCTACATGCTGACATTTCTGGCATTTTTTTTAGAAAAGTGTCCTTCACACACATCAGTTTATCTTCCGAAATTGAGCCAATATCTCGCCAGATATTGGGTTTCAGTTTTCTTCTGAAGTCTGCGAGTGTGTGGGGGGTTCCATACACTTTATTTTTCAACTCCCCCATAAGTTGAAATGAAAAATAAAGTATGTCAGTATTTTTATGGTATTCTTAAAAAAGATGGACCTTATTCCTTTATATGCATTTACCATACACAAATTTTCTCAAAATGCAAGCGACTTTTGTGTATGAAATCGGATTTTTCTGTATCCAAATATCTGTTATTTAGCGTCGAAATATGACCACATAAACGTGAATCATGCTTCATTAGTAACAATATTAAGCGTAAATGAACTTCTCTACCATCAAAATTCCGTAATATTAAATTAATGACACTAGAAAGAAGAAATTGATAAGTATGAATGACAATTTTCTAAAAAAAAATGCCAGATATAACAGGACAACATTTTCAACATCTCCTAACACAAGGTACGTGCTTATTTTCATTGTAATTGTAGTTGTTATTTCGAGAACTTGAATCCGTTGCGCGTATAATACATCCTCTCTGACGGGGTTTATCAGTCTGACTGCCGACTCTCCAGCTTCAGTGAAATGGGCTACAAAACCATGAAAGATCCGGTATGAGAAAGCACTGAATGTAAATGTAGCTTTTGTAAAATTATAGGAAATTTAATGCTGATGCGAAGTTCATAAAAATGTGGCGTTTGTTGGAACCAGTTTTCATAATTGGAAAAGAAAGCAACCGAAAAATTTAATAAACACGAAAGTTCAAAGTCTCACCAACCTTCAGTCAATCGTGTGCAGGAGCAATTATAAACGTTTGTCAAGATTATCCACTTTCACCATTATTCACATATGCTTGAAAGACATTCATGTGAAGCTATACAACGGAAAAAAAAGAAAACAGAAATAATGCCAATGTTTCATTCTTTTAGATAACATTCTTTTTTCAGTTGTACAGCGTGTTAATGACTTTAACAGTCAAAACTATAATAATATGTCCAAAATTAATATGAATTCTAATTTTTAATCTTTGCTAGAAAAAGTAAAGTTTGACGAAAGGTATTTTAAAATCTTTAGCAATTTAAATCAGCTTATTCTTAATGAATGTAATTTGTGTCATACTTTTAATATTATTTAATTTCAGTTTTCAATGAATGAACTCCATTTTTTTTATTTGTATTCGCACCCCTGCAATCGACGATAAAGAGAAACCTAAAAGCAGAGAATAATTTGTGTATTCACTTTTCCTTTTACTTTCAAGATTGCCTTGCACAGCGTGAGGGTGTTTCGCATTACATAAGAGCGGCCAATGTACCAAGAGTCAACCTGCAGTTACTTATAAACGAGAGCCACCTGCGGGTATCAAAGAGTGGGGCTGACACAACCTTATATCAATTTTCTTAACTATTTTTAAATGTTTTACTTGTGAATTTTACAAAGGAGGCGCTAAAACTATCCATCATTGTTGTCCATACATTTTGGCCTTTCTTTAAAACTATTCATCATTCGCTGTAGTTAACGAGAGTTGCTTCCTGGTGCATCTTTTTTCTTCAGTTCTGCCAGGATATGTGGGTTTTATCTTGTGCACGGTATTTTTCAATTTTTCCCAGGGATAAAAGTCGCAAGGAGTTAAGAAGGGGGACTGAGGGACCATTTCTAAAGTATATTTTTGTTTAATTTTTTCAGGTTATTTGGGTTTGTTTTGTATATGGTATTTTTAAATTTACCCCAGGGACGAAAGTCACAGAGGGTAAGTTAAAAAATACAGTATAAAAGGTAAACCCACATACCCTGGAAGAATTGGGAAATAATAATAATAATAATAATAATAACAACAACAACAATGCTCAGGAGATAGATTATGCACATTTCTCAACGAGAACTATAATGAGTGATGGATATTTTTTATAAAAGTGTCAAACGATATGAATAACGACGATGCAGACCTTCTTCATAAAGTTAGTAAGTAAAATATTTTAAAATAGTAAAGGAAACCGTTGTGTGATTGTGTCAGCGCCACTCTACGGCATGTGCACACGGCAACGAGCTCCCCGCTCGCCTGATAGGCAAAACACCAGAAGTTCATACTCGTTGATGATTATTGGGCTACTCCATATATATCATGATAGTTGAATGCCAGATAGCTATCTTGCTTGCTCTGGACCCGTACGTGCCACGTGCTTCCATTCCGCGCGGTTTTTAACATAATTAACTGATCTAATGTCAGTTCAAATGAAAAAGTAAGTGTTGTCATGTTTATGTATTTTGATGTTAGGTTCTACGCACAATAATATGATTTTGTTATTAAATTTGCTGCTAAACTGTTTAAGCGCAATATTTTTAAAATGTTCAAATACAGCGAGTAGTATTGTGAGACATCACAAACATGAGGTCCACATCCAAGTAAACTCAAGCAAGCTTTGTTTGAGGCTATTTTTTGGTTAATGATTTGTATTACATAATGCAAATATTACTTATATTTTTGTTTCTAGTCGGCGATAAAATTAAAGGAAATTGACCATAAACGAATTAATCCTTAGATTTAATAATAGTAATATTCACAGCGCTCATCTTTTCTACAGCACAAAGATTTCGTGTCAGCAAGAGAGAAGGGAAAGTGGAGTGGGGAGCAGAACCAGTTAGAAACAGGGCAGGCAACTCTCCTTAAGTCTGCCACGCGTATATTTGATATATCATTATCCTTATTTAATTAATTGAAACCAAAATTGAGGTATATCATTGTTAATGATACCATTGAATTACTATTCCAATTAATAAGATGTTTATAATAAAAGCTCTGGAAGGCAGAGCTCAGAGCATTGGAAGGCTCTGTAGTACAAGGATAGACAACTGTGTTTACAATTTGAGGTGTACACTCGATCAGGGAAAGGCTGTATGCGGTTGTGGAACCTGCAGACGGCCGAAGTTGTTATGACTGCATCGAAACTGGGAACGCCATTTTGAACTACTTTTGTAAATACTTTCGAAGCTTGTGAAAGTAGTGCAGTTATAATAAAATTATTGCATTGCAAACAAAGATTTCTCATTCCGCTTTCATATATATCCCAAAACAACTTTGACGTATAATCTATGACTAAAGTGTGTCCAGAACGGGGCACTCTATTTCAAATCGTCACATTTCAAATCGATACATTTGTGCTTCTCCGTCATCCCTCAAAGTTTGTATCATCTTTACGGAAACAATCGGCATATCAAAATATAGCAAACATAGTTTCATATGTTGAGTTTCTGAAACATTTTTATTAATGATGCCGATGTTGTATAATTTATTTTAGTTCTTAAGTTAACTTGTGTAGCTCACAATTAACTTTTTCGCACTATAACGCATGCTTATATCTGTAAATATATAGTGCCAAAGATCACGAAAAGGCATTATTCTTATGATAATGCTTTTCAAAAGTGTAGGACACAAACATTAAAAAAACTCATTTTCCCAGCTATAGAACTATCTTATTGTGTGAGAAACTAAACGCGTGAGTTTGGAAACCACAGAAAAAGTTCAGTCCTGAAAGGGTTATGCTTCGTCAGTGTAAACTGACGTAGTTACTCCGGATTGTATCCCAGTGGTGCTATGTTCACGAAAGGAAATTTTTTATCCTTCTTAAAGATGAAGAATTGTATTGTGTATTTGTCACATCGAACTGTTTTTCTTGATGCTCACCAAAAGTACAGTGTGATTCTAAGGTCCTTCCCTGGTTTTGGAGGTTGATAGAACAGTAACCATGACAGACATAGCGAAACGCTTATATCGATGGATAGAGTATCTCTTCAGCTTTTGTACATATCTGACAGGTATTGCATATGTTCTTCGTTGGTGATGCGGCAGACATCAATCCTGTAGTCAAGCTCTTGCCGAACACATCCTAACATCTGATGTCGATACCAGTGACTGCATAAATGATCCTATCTCGCAGTTGTGCTAAATCATGTGGTAAATGCGGCACGAACACAAGATCTTTGACATAACCCGATAAAAAATCACATGGGATTAGGTCAAGAGACCCTGAAGACGACTTCATCCAACGACGAGGAATTTCAGCATCAAGGTACTCACGGACGTCATGATGAAAACGAAGTGGAGACTCATCTTGCTGATAAATAAAGTCCTTGCTCTGTGCATGTAATGGTGGCATTAGCCACTGTTAAAGAACCGGTAACAGTTTTATCCGCAAAGAAAAATGGGCCGTGTACTTTTGAAGAAGAAACAGCACAAAACTTACTGACTTGAAGGGAATCGTGGACATGTTTGATCACAACACCAGCTTTTCCGTGCCCCAAATGCGCACATTGTCACGGTTCACTTTGCTGGACACATAAAACGCGGCCTTGTCTCTAAACATCAATTTCTCATCAAAACCATTTTTTTTCTAGCCGCTCTTGAAAATTAACACAGAATTGGAGACGATGATTGCGATCCTCGGCATTCAGCACCTGCAACAATTGAATCGAGAATGGTTTCACCTCAAGTCGTTTACATAAAATTCCCCAGATGGTTGTCTTGTTTCACGCTACGTATCGACATTTTAGGGCTCCTTAAAAATGCTTCTAGCGCATACTCAACGGTCTCAACCAACACTCTTGGCCGGCCTATTTGTTGTCCATGACACAAGCAGTCAGTCGCTTCAAAATTTTTTATCATACACGAATTGTTTTGGATGTAGGTGGTTCTTGTTGATCTTTCGTACGAAATCTTCGTTGTACTCTCACAATTGACTCACATTTAGCGAATTGTAACACGCACAATGCACTAGTGAGCGCCATGCTTTCCTTATGACTGCCATCCAGCGGCTAAATCTACAACTACGCCATGACACCTATTATGAATGCAAACTTGGAGAGATACTCTTTCAATTGATATAAGAGTTTCCGCTATGTCGATCGATCACGGTTTCTGTTCTATCGACTACCTAAACCAGGGAAAGACTTTAGATTCATTCTGTATTTGGCAAATAATACAGCAATGCATCATGGTTGTTGTAACTCTTATACCCCAGCAATGTTTTCTGAAAATATGTTTTCAATGGAGCGAATGCTATGTCTTTGTCGATTCCACATGCTTAAAGCATAGATAGCCAGACTTTGGATATTTCGCAGAGGAATTAAATCCTGGGGAGCCGCGCATTACCCAGGGAGGGAAATAATTTTCGTTTTTATGCTAATTATTCACGGCCACTTTCGAGAGCGCAGCACCAAATTAATCAAGATCACCAACAGAGCGGATTTATAGAACCTTGCCTTCATAGAAGTATATTATACTGACGTTAGGCAAGAGTCAAGTTATGTAGATTATAAGAGGCTCAATCGGAAAGTAATGCCTCATTTTTTTCTATTTTAACTTACAGGGCAATCAAGGTGATGTAGCCACAACTTTGATGACTTATTTTTAATTTTTCAATATCATTTCCGAGTTTTCAATGCTTTTTGTCTGAGCATACATAATATGTATGTATGTATGTATGTAAAAGACACTGTCTAGAGGATGAGGCACAATTCTTAAGTTGTTGCCTGCCCGTCAGCACGAGTGATCTCGTCGACTTGTTGCATGTTGCGTGTAGTTACTGCAGTGGCCAGGCGGCCGTTCCGCTTTTCACCAGCCTTCAGTTTACGTACAGCGACGCACCAACAGCGCTAAAGTTCACTTTTGCATCCTCATAAACTTTCTTCAGACTTTCATGAATGTGAATCGGCAATTTCGCCTTTCACAGCTCACCGACCTTCTCACTTTCCTATGTAAGTTTTCTTCAATCTAGTACAAAACGAGTTAGCGAGAACATATTAATGTTAACGACCCGAAGTTGTACCTTAGTGGGTGGAGGAAAATGTTAACTGATATAGAAGCAAGAATAGATGACGAATTTGCAATCGCTAGTTTTTGATTTGTTGATTTGTTTTATTTACGGAAGCTCTTTAACATCTCAGGTCATCAGCGTCCCATTCAATTTAGGGCGTGAAACGGCCGACAAATTTTGCTCAGAGGCCTCTTCTTTCAGGCTTGAGGTTCTTTATCGTGCCGTAAATGTCCGACACAGGACCTACGGCTTTACTTCCCTTCCGAAGGAAGCCATACATACGATTTTTACGCCCCGAAAAAATCCATCGATCCTGGCCGAATTTGAACCCGCGATCTTGGGTTTAGGAGGCAAGTATGGTTACTACTACACCACCAGAACCGACACGATCGCTAGCGATCATGATTCTGCTAGTGAACAAGAACCTGAATCAAAAGTACTTCAGGACAATGATGATGTGGATAAAGCTGTTTCTTCTAACTCTGAAGAGTCTGTGCCTAATTCCCAGAGACAATAAGAGTCGTTTCAGATGGTCGAAAGAACCTGCTCAAAAACGATTTTCAAGAACTTGGAGATATCGTCTTGCAGCTTCCTGGGCTTCGTCCGCAGTCCACGATCTAGGCCATCATGGTAATGCTGAAACTCTCCAGATTTGTTCATGTATAGGGGAAATATTAAATATTATACCTTCAGCAGAGAATTAAATATTTGGCAATTAAATATATATTCCACTAATAATTCGTTTGTGCTACGCTATTGAAGAAAAAACTTCATTGATATATGATTTTGTGTGATAAAAAGTGAAATAATGTAGAATATATTTAGTGAAATGAATTTAAAAATGCTTGTGCACATACTGTTTAATAATACATTGACATGCATGGCGCATTAAATATATATTAATGACATTTTAAAAAACAAAGTTTATAATATAGCGGCCAACAGACCGGGCCTCCTAACGTTACATATAAGTTACCTGTGGGTTAAAGGTTAAAGGGAAAATAATAGGAACATTACCTTCTGACAAAGCCTCCTATAAACTGTATGGCTGAGGAAACGTTCTACACATTTGGTCAGCCGCAGTTAGTTATATTGATACGGGAAGCGGTAGAAACATTTTAAATATATTTAACACCCTGTGACATCGGGCAATCCATGTGAAATCGTACAGCAAAATTCTTTCAATGTTGATCGAAAGTTTTGTGAGCCCATAGATACACACGAAAGAATGATGTTTAACGCCCGTTTTTGCTACAGAGCCACCACAGGCGATGATACATGAGATGAAATGATATATTGGGAAAGGATTTATTTTTAAGGAAGAAAATGTTCCAGGCCTAAGTTTAGGGTACCTCCTCGGCATTTACCGTTTATGAAGACCGAGGAAAACCTGGAAAAATAAACCTCAGCCATAGAGAACGGTCCTGGCGGGATTCGAACTCCAGACCTCCCGCTCACAAGTTCGTGCCTTGACGACCTCGGCCACCCGTGGCGGTGCCCATAGAGACAGAAGACAATCATGCAAATGGTTGGTAATTTATCACCAATAGTTTCTATGCTAGAAGGATATTAAGTTGAAAATATTTTTGAACTTTCGAAATAAACATCTGTGAAATGTTTCAGAATGTATATACAAAATTAATATTAAGAGAAAGTTCTGATAAGTTGTTCCCTATAAATAGCTCCTTATTAAATATTATTTAATCTTATAGTGTTGCTTCTGAAATCAGTTTCGTCATCTTGGAGCTACTTTAAAATATTTTTACAATCCATGTTGATTTCTTACTTATAGGCAATAATTGAACATTGTTCAGATTACTGATATCTTTAATGAGAAAATAAATAGGGAATGAAATGGGGATTATTTCAAATTACTTCCGTTCACTCCAGTGAATGCGTGGTACGTGATCGTGCAGCGGGAATGTGCTAAACAGTTAACTATAGGGCGAGTATAAGTCTCAACGACCCTCCACCGGCCCAAAATCACTTTTTTTCTGAAGTTATAATTTTTGTAATCTGTTTCTGAAGCTGGACCACATTTTTAAAATTTATAATTTCATAATGAAATCGCAACCCCTTGGTTAAAAAATAAATATTGTTTATATTTCATTAAGAAAGCTTAAAAATGAGGTAATCAATAATTTAAATTTGTGTTTCTGCATAGCGCATAGGTCCAAATAAAGTAAATTTTCAAAAGTGTAGTTTTTCTTAAAATGCCAGATATTTCACATTTATTATAACAAAAGGTCCTGGGAACAGGAGTTTCATTTTTGGCAGAAATTGTCTTCTCTTGATGCTTCATATGTTTAAAATATACTAGCAGCAGTATCGGGTTGTTACCCTTCTTTTGTATAACTATGCAGACTTTTATTTTTAACAACTTGTAATACTTAGAAATGTTTGTTTCAATTGCTATCGTCCTACAGCTATCTACTGTTGTCTGCAGTTTAACTTCTGTTAGTGCCTTATTATGGGCAGACATCTTACGGGTAACAATACTTGCATGATACCCAATCAATCTTATTACAGCATGGTAGACGGAACATTGCTCTTTATAACTGAACCTACAGAACTGCCCCACACTGATACTGCAACACCGAAGTCGGGGTACACCTGACCTGCTTCCTCTGCTACGGAAAGGTGCTAATAGACCATGGTCTCAGCTCTTCTGTCAACAGATATTATCAAATAATTACATTCATGGAACGTGCCTGGACATAACAGCAGTGCTTAGAAGTTGCACCTGATTTCGGTTTGCCGTTCTGATTAATTAATTCATCTGGGGTTCTGCCTGTGAACATGCATTTACTACAGCGATTTGGTATTGATTCGTATGTTATTAGACCTTTTACACCGCAAACGATTTACTTATCTTTTTCTTCTTTTCACACTTTGTTTTATTCGTTCTGAATACTTTGCTGCCGGACAAAGAATAATAGTTTTATTCTTTTCGTGTGATTGAGACAGCATCTAGTTTGCAGTAATGACCCTTTTCTTCACAGCTTTGGGGCTGCAGTTACGAAAATTGCACCAAATGCAAAAATTACTATTAAATGTACTTTTTATTCTTGAGTACACCCTTCGTTACCGTACTTTACTCTCTCATCTTATATTACGCATCACCTGGATTGTAGAAAAGGTCAAGTATCTAGTGCTATTTATTTACGAGACCTCTTTAGTTCCCAGCTGTACCATGAAAAGCTATACCTAATTACACGACGGAAGTTCATGCAATTAGTTTTTGTTGTGAAGTTAGTGCGTATTTAACGATCATGAGAAACAGCTACAGGGGAACTCAACGCATATATTGAAGGGTTTTTTTTTGTTTATAAACGCATACGCTTATTTTTCATATGAGGAGCATCGTTTCCAAAAGCATTAATTGCACTTTTGATCGAAAAAACTGTTCAATATGATATCTCCCTATTTTCAATTTCGCACTATAATGCTGTTGATTCAAATCGGAACCTTTCGCATTATACCCTGTACTATTTTACTTCTGAAACTCATGCATTGTTTCAAAAGGTATTATTTACTCCTGTACATTCCATTAAAAACGTATTATATTTAAATTTCTTGATTCTAAGTTTGCCAACCTGCATTTACCCCGCTTTTTACTGTTACTTTCAAGCTAATTGTAGCTGTAACTGATAAACGTAAGGCTAAGAATGTAATTTTTTCATCGGTTATTTATATTTTTACTCCTTTCATACACCATAGCTTGCAATTACTGTGCAGGTACGCTATTACAGATAGTAGATAATTGTAAAAAGAACCGAATTATCGTCGATTTGGTAGCCCACAATTTTTGCGCAAATGCTTTCCATAAACCTATGGGGGAGCGACATTGTTGCTTTGATTTGTAACAAGTACAACCATTTCCTAAATTACCACTACGGGAGGTACACTACTCTCGGCAAATTTCATTTTATGCGCTATGTGTAATTAACGTGAACAATGAAGACTCGCATTTTATACATGGGATGAAATTAAAGGTGGTAGAGGGCGAACAAAGTGCCATATTACCTGCAGACAGGGTGTTTGGAGTTGTAGAGAAAGCTCTTCAGAAGTGCTCTGAAATTGTTACTCCTGAAGAATGCCAAGAAATTTAACAGGCAACAAGTAAAATCACTTGGCAAGGACTGGACCATAAAAGATTATAAGTTTTTTGCCAAACAGTTCATGGAAATGGATGAAACAAAGATATGGAGGTATTTTTGAAGATACCCCTTGTCAAACATTGGAAGGAACCAATATATAAATGCAAAGACTTCTTCTCAAAATTCACAATGTTAATAAAGCGATGGACAAGAACTGGTCAAGTTCCTGAACTTTCTGTAATTGATACATTGAGAGCACTATTCAAAATAAAGAAGAACGAAGTCAACAAAAATCTGTTTACAGTTAAATGTGGAAATAATTGACAAGAGGCTGAAAATTTACAGTTGTATCATTGAGCATTGAGCTCTGAATATTGATTGACGATCTGAAATTAATCATGAATCCGAGGAAAGCGATTGCTTGCATGAGAAGGTGGTATTAGAAATACTGTAAAACGTCACCTTTTCAGTGTTGATTCATTCTTTATTTTCTATTTAAAATTACAATTTCTGCTAAAAAAAGCGTTATCAATGCACTTTTTAGGAAAACAAGTGATTATTCAAACTGTTGTGCAATTATAACTAATTATGACGACTATTTCACTCATGTGACGTCATCTTAAATTCGACCAATGAAACGAGAAAAATTGAATTTTGAGCAATCACACCCGGATTACATAGTGAAATTATATATATAAAATAATAAAATCCGTTTTATCACCCGACGTGCATTTGTCTTGTGGTCAGTGTAGCCAACTCCATACCTCCACTATACTTCCTGAATACGCATCACTGACCACTTTTGCTAGAGGCTGTGGGAAGCTATTGATAGCAACAAACGCATTAACAATCGACAATCATAACGCAAAATGGATTAGAAATTGCAAACCTCAGAATAAAAAGAAAAATATACGACACTGTATGTTATTTTTTGATTTTGTTTTTCTTTTTCTCAGTTTGTATTAGAAAATCAAACAGTAGCAATTGTAATAATCGACTTTTGTCCATTTCAGTCTCACGGTTTCTGAATAAAACACTTATTCGTAAGTATAACGTTTTATACAAATGTTAACATTATGTGCGCGTATTTCCAATATTTTAATCCTATTCTATCCATGAAATAGTGCTAAACCCGGATTTTGCTCTTCTCTATTGGCATTACTAACAATCGGCATTCTTCTGTCACAAGATTACTTGAAAAGTTAAGTACAATATACAGTTATTACAATTTTGTAAGCCAAGTTTAAAGGAATTATATTTAATTTTTTATTTTATCCGAGAAATACTCCTAATAAATATCAGTTGAGGGTCTGAGCTTTCTGAAACTCACTACGTTCCTGAATTTGTCGGTAATTTCAGACCCTCTCTTGATATTACTTGTGACAATTCTCAAAAGTGATGTTAAATGTACTAAATATGGCATTAGTTACACATGTATTTGTTATATTCATTTATAAACATAAATCTAATGTCACAAATTATATAAATATTCCTTTATAGTCAAACTTGTGTTTTAGATCGTAGTCAGCTCAAAACATATTACGCGACTATTATAAATTGAAATGTCATATTGCTAATTTATGAACCAATTCCAGTGTTAATTTCATCTCAATAATTAACATTTGATTTTTTGATTTTGAAGATATATTTTATGATTGGAAAACGTTTGCATTTGTGCACGTATTACGTGTAGAAACAATGCTCCTCATATTTTCAAAGTTTTAGCGGAAAACTGGATAAACTTAGTTTTAGAGATTCTTGCTATAGTATGGTTTCTTTTTCTTTTCTTTGAAGTGATCTTAGTTCAATACTGTTCACGTGTTTCTTCGTGATATGCTCAGCAATTATTATTATTATTATTATTATTATTATTATTATTATTATTATTATTATTATAATACCGCAGGTAAATCTCTAAAGTAGGAAGATGATTATTATTATATTAATATATATGTTACCATATATAATTATATTATCATGAATAATAATTATAATTTCATAGAATAATAATAATAATAATAATAATAATAATAATAATAATAATCGTCCTACTATAAAGTTTAACCCGCGGTTCTCCTTTGATTCTCGAAATGCAGGCACAGTGCATTGTCGATTCTCGGAAGAATAGACACAGTATATCTCTTTTATGTGCCGCACCAGTCGGCGTATCTCCTTGGCCAACAAATAACAAAGCAAAGAAACCACACCACGTGCAGCGTCTGTTTTCTTCGTCACTCTGTTAGTTTGAATCATTGATAGTATTTCTTGTTCTGAATATGTGGAGATCTTGGAAGAGTAATAATATGTCTCATAGTGACGACAATAGTAACAGGAACAACATGAACGCTGCTTCAAGTACGATCTGCTTGTCGTAACTTTATAGTAAGACATTACTCTTTCTTTCGCGCTTAGCATTTCCCCTTTTATTATTGGCTCTCAAATTTTCCGCCACACAGAAACATTAATAAAACTTGGCCGTTATTTTCAAGATATCGTTTGTTGTGACGTGTGTTACGTATCTTTCGTATAAACATTTTCGTTCATGGCAGAAATTTAAATCAAAATCTTGAAGCGGTTTTGTGTCAGCCCCAACAACTACAACCAAATTATGGGACTGTTTGTTTGTGGGCCCATGATGGGTGTCAATTTTGAAGTGAATTGTTGATTTGATGAATGTTCGCTTCGGTGTTGTTGCTAAGCTTCAATGACAATTTCTAAGGGCGAATTCTGCTACTTCGTTGATGATGACATTATATATGTATATATAATGTCCAAATTCTTTCGCGTTCTCTGGTGTTTTGCATACGATAGACTTACCTACGTCGAATATAAACTTAGTTGCCGCTTGCGAAACTTATAGATGAGTTTCGCAGTGCGTGAAACTGAAAACTGCTTAACTGATGTATCGGAATTGCTGAGTGCTTCTCAGCTGAATACCAACTTAAAAACTACCTAACTGGTGCATCAGAACTGCATGCTCGTGTCCGAAATAGAATTTATTGCGTTTGAACTGATTCTGTAAACTGTGTGCCGCAGCAACGTCGAACTTATGAGTACTGCGTGTATCTTGCCGCTTGTAGATCTGCGTACTGCGCACTGAGAACTGCTTGCCCCCGCAGAGCAAACGCCTCCTTATATATTAAATTTGAATGAAGTAATCGTTGGCTCAACGACGCCAAAGGGGGTCACAAAGGCACGCGCAAGTTTCGCGGATATCTAAAATTTCAAACATACATTTTCCATTGGCTGGTTTATCACCTGCCACGCGTGCCATTCGCTATTTTTGAAAGTTTAAAACATAGTTGGCATTGACTAGTTTAAAGGCTAACAGTACAACGCCTATCGGGGTCAAAGCCCCCAACGGATTTAAAAGTCCTTCAGTTTATTTACCCTACAACGGCAGTTCTTTTAAAAACAGGGCTTCACACTCGACCTTAGGGTTCCTTCCTATTGTATAAAGTTGTATACCTTTGTTGGCTATCGTAACCGAAAATCACTAGAGACTTTCTCTTTTGTTGACATAAAAGCCACATGTTAATATTATGCTGTATTATACCTATATATCTACATCTAATTACAATACATGAAATATTATGATAATTAAGTTTGCAACATAAATATTATATTTATATATCAGTAGGGTGGTCTGTAAGGATAGTTACAATCTTCTATGTGGAATAAAATGTAAGTGTAAGAGACTGACGGAAGAGGAAATATTCCTGAAGTAAGTCACTTTTAGAAACTGTATGTATACAAAACCAACAAATAATATGCAATATGCATGCCTACTTGAAAAACAATAAAATAGAGGAAGGGCCAATTGCAGGTGACGGGTACAGGCGGAGATTTCTATGAACTTTGTTCTAACTTTTCTCCAATGTCATCGAGTTTTTCCTCTGTAAGAACACCACATGTTACTTTAGATTTCTTATCAAGAACAGATTCCGTTTCCCTAAATATGTTCACAAGATTACGAACGTTTCTCTGAGAAACACACAAACAGCAGAGACTCTGTCTATAAATCGCCGTTTCATTTTTTTTACGTGAGTTTGTTGTCACATAGGAATCATACATGAATATACTGTGTGCTAAAGTTTACGGGCTTTTTGGCATTATAACAGCACTATACAATATAGCAGTGAAACTTGTGATCTCACACATTTCAACTTCTTTACAGCACAAAAACTTCGCGTCAGCACACGGAGAGGTGGGAAAATAGAGAGGAAAAAGAACCGGTTAGAAACAAGACAGGCAAATCCCGTTAAACCGGCCACGCGTCCAAATGGTAGGTCAGTATTTTTCACTTCGCAAGAAATATTCAGGAATTCACGTGTGTGTCATTGTACACACCAGTTTCGCGTGGTATTAACTCTTACTTGGTGGGAAGAAAAGTGAAGACGTTGAAGATTGCGATACCGACACCGATATTCGTTATGTAGTCTTTGATGCGCCTGTAAGAAAAATGAAGTTTATTAACACATAGAGAAACACTGGTTTCTATAAATCTACCTCGGTAATACTTGAACAATACGGTATTTACAATTTTTCTTCAAAAGTACACTGCTAAGCAAATTAATGACGAATCGGTTATAAGGCAAACTGTTTATATAAGTAATAATGGAATATTTCATTAAATTCATTATTCTTAACCTATTATATTCCCCAGCGCTTTTATTCTGGGGAAGTATAAATCTGTTTTTTTCCGGATTCATTCAATTTTTTTTAAAAAAGACAAAGTATTGGTGCTCTTAAAAGATTGACTGGGTAAAAGGTGATTGAAGACATTTGATAGGATCTGACTAATGATCCAGTGTGGTTTGAAATTGATGAAACCGAGGACGCGGAAAGGTGATGTATTAAGGACACCATTATCGGGAAACTGAGTTCACATGTTCCGCATTTGCTGGTGACATAACAACTGGAAAAAAGTACATTTAAAAAACAATCAATAGTTTCTACATTACCGATTTCATAACTGACATATATTTTTATTTTAGTATATTTAAGTATTTATATCTTATTACACTTTACGAAATCATTGTTACTAAGAGGTTATACAATCCTTATTTCCTTACGCAATTTCCATATACCAAAATGAATTCAAATTTAGAAATAATGAGAATTTTTTAAAAAGTATGCCAACAAATAGAAAAAAATTATAAGCCAATATTAAATATTTTATTTTATTTACTTTATCGCGACATGTTTACCTGCATATCCATAGCATTTAAATTTGTCAATGATCTGAATATCAATAGTGGATGCATTTAAATGACGGTTAGCAATAGTATGTTTCTATGTTCTGGTTATGTGAGGATTCTTGTTGATTTGCTAACAGATGCAGCGCTTTATATGATAAAGTCTGTGCAAAAAACAAAACTTTTCTATCATGTATGCTGCATCTTATTTGCTTGGCACATGGACTCCAATGTGTGATAGAGGTTTGCGAGCTATTCCCGTCTGCTGATGAGTTGATTTCTCCAAACAAAATGTGTTTGTCAAGGCCTCTATATGATCTAGCAATATAAACCAAATTTCAAGGCACGAATCTAGCCGCGGCACTTGGTTGAGAGCTGCAGCGTTCTGCAGTCAACACTTCCGGAGGAGAAAATTGACAGTTTTCTTGAAACTTATGTTTGATGGAAATAAAAATAATAATTGCAATTACATTTCTTCAGAACAGAAAATCATCTAGAGTTATTTTCCATTCTTTGTTTTTGTAAACCAGTAAACTCTCTCTACTCTCCAACTAATTAATATTCCCATTCAATCTACAAACATATAAGTTTTCAACTCTCATTTCAATATAATGAGGAACATAAAATCAAAGCAGATTCAATATTTTTCGACAACAGTCAAGCTGCATGAAATAATATTTTCGAAGTGTTTTAATACTTATTTACATTTTAATAGTCTTTGCTTTGTTGTGACAAATGTTTTTATCATCCATTTCAATAAAACAGGTTATGTTTTCCTTACGGTTTTTTATCTGAGTTGGATGCAACTGAAAGTATCTGTACTTAAAATTGCGCTGTGCGTCATGTATGAAACAAGTCTATAATGCAATTTTAAAGTGATAGTGCACTTCTTCATGGTCCCTGGAAAGAGTGGATAACCCTTTTAACCTTAGTTCTTCAAATTGTACGCATAACAAATGAAAAACACGTTAAAAGGAATAGTAAGTGTCGCTGCATAATTTATAAATGCTTTTTATAGTTTATTTGCATGGTAATTAGGGAATATATATAACTCTATTAGTTCGAAATATAGCGATCCTCTTCTGCTTTCTGCTTTTATAATTACTGTTTCTATATATAACAATTGTAACACCTGGACCTATCAAAACCATGCATGGTCTATCTGTTTGAAATTACCTGTAAAATCATTTTGCACACATCTTAGTTTATTGTCTTTTTAGACATTTTAGCGTACAGTTTCATATATATACAAATAATATAAAAGAAAATTAAAATAAACGAACACAATTAACAATGTAACAAATTAACAGTAATAATAAAAGCAGAAAAAGATAAAACACTTGGGTAAAGTCACACTTGAAATTGCTATATTTGGAATTTTTATATAGCTGCCATTTCTCTATCTCTGAGTAAACTTTCAGAGCATTGTGTAGGTAACGCATCAATAAGTGTTAGATTAAAAGCATCATCAAAATCCTTACAGTGAGATAAGGCATGTTGGGCAACCGGCAAGGGAGACTTGGTTTTAACAGAACGTCTATGATTGTTCATACGTAGCGAAACAACAGTAGAAGTTAAACCAATATAAAATGCTTTGCAAAGCTTATAAGATAACATACATACGACGTTCTTGGAACAATTGCTATATTCGAAATTAGCAATTTCAAGTGTGACTTTATCTAAGCGTTTTATCCTTTTGTACTTTTATTATTACTATATATGTCCGGTGTATAAACTTTCGTAAATATCTCGCTGTGACTAAACACGCCTGAAGGTTAAATATTTCGGCTTTGCCAGGGTGCATTTACAAAGTTCAAGTACAAGCTATGCTTGGAGGCAAATAATAAAAAAAATGCGCATTTTAACCATTTACCTTTTGAAAATATCCATGAGACCAATCCTCGCAGTTCTCGCCAAGTACGGTTAAAATAGAATCTTCAAACCTTTATTTTAATTTCCTGAAATGTAACATTTTTATCTGTCTACGTTGAAATCCAACCAAATAATAAGGAATAAATTCGAGGTACACTTTACTATTTTCTAGAGATAGAAGAAAGACAGATATATAGGCGATATTGCTTTTTATACAAACAAAACAAAATAGCAGCACGATGTCCATTTACTAGAACACGAACCTTTCAGCTAAGCTTTGCAACTTCGTCCCTCACGTACCTTATCGATTATACAAAACAACCGAACATCTGATGCTTTTACCAATAACTCCAAGGACGTTAGTGAGAAATAACAGCATTTAGCACTAGGGCTTAACTTGAACCTATGTGACAAACATGTAAGCGATTTACCCGCCAGAATGTAGGTTTGGTGCAAAGTATGTTACAGACGGACAATGACTGATTTATTTATGGACGCTCTTTAACATCTCAGGTCATCAGCGTCCCATTCAACTCTGGACGTGAAATGGCAGACAAATTTTGCTCATAGGCCTCTCTTTCAGGCTTGAGGTTCTTTTTCGTACCGTAAATGTACGACACGGTATCCACGGCTTTACTTCCCTTCCGAAGGAAGCCATACTTAGGATTTTTCGCTCGAAACAGACGGACAAAAGAACCACGAAGTCCGCTAATGCATTTCGTTAGCTTAAATCTAACCCCGGGGTCACAAGATTGCTGTGCATTGCATACGAGCAACTTTAAAGTTTAACCTTTCTATTAGATTTAAATTATATGAAGACCCTTGTAGTAATGAGTATTTGAAATTTGTTAGGTTAGGTAAGACACTTGCTAAAGATAGGTTTAAGAAATTCGCCTTAAATATCTGTGCTTAAAAGTTTCAAGAACAAATTCTCGAGGTTTAAAAATAGAGGACAACATTGTTTGTTATATTTTCGTCTCGCAAGGTACAGAAACTCAAATATTTGTACAACAATGTTGTGAAGGACGTGTGCAATTGTGCACCAGTGTTAAATGCGAGGACATGTATGGCGCTACCTGTTCAATAGAGCAACAAACATGTACGGTAAGCATGTAGACGTCACAAAAATAGTTCATATTTGCTGTGGTTAGTAGAATGGAAACATGTTACGGATTTACAACCCTTGCTCACTGTGAGTGGAAGGAGTGAATCTAGATGTCTATAGGGCAACTGAACTCACATACATCAAGTTGCGTTGACCATTCTTCTAAAATTGGATCTTACATCAAGTTATGCAAAAAGGCATGTTAATAAAATATTATATACACTTCAAATTATAAGTTATTTCTCGATAACTCTAAACGGAACGTTCTGTTTATGCTTTGGGAGATATACACGACAACCATTTTTTTCGCACCAGTTAACATTTTAAAATTATTACTTTGTTTTCAATACCATTATCTCTTACTTCTTAATAGCTTTGCATTTCACTGCCATGCTGTGTCGGTACTGGTGGTGTAGTGGTTACTTGCCTCCTAAACCCAAGATCGCGGGTTCGAACCCGGCCAGGACCAATAGATTTTTTTCGGGGCGTGAAAATCCTAACTATTCCTTCCTTCGGAAGCGAAGTAAAGCCGTGGGTCCCGTGTCGTGCATTTACGGCACGATAAAGAACCTCAAGCCTGAAAGAGAGGCCTCTGAGCAAAATTAGTCGGCCGTTTTACGCCCTGAGTTGAATGGGACGCTGATGACCTGAGATGTTAAAGAGCGTCCATAAATAAATCAATAAAAAAAATCTGCAATGCTGTATATTGATCGATTGTTATATCCCACATGCCGGGGCAGCTGGATTGTAAATAGAGTAACTAGAGATTGGAAATTTTAATATATACTGCTAATATCATATAGAAATGGCAAATATTATGTGTGATACAATTAACATAAAAACATAGTGTTTTAATTGCCTTGGGGTCGACCTGCACAGGAGCGTAATGTATTTCAGAAATCGATGTAGGAAAGCGAAAACTATTTGGGCTCTTCCCCGATAATCTCAATCATAAATACGATTCTTAGTGCTATACTGCAACGTTGCTGTTGAGAAGGCTTCATTTTCGGAGAAAACATTTTATGCTTATCAATCAGTGTTCTGATTGCCCATTCTTATGTTAATCTTAGATGGAAAACCACCTTACCGTTGACATTTATTAGCAGAATTGTTCAATTAAGAATATTCATAATTTTTTGATAAATATCTTTACTCATCATCATAATTTTGATCTTCTCAAAGCAGTCCCCGTTGGAAGCAATGCACCTGCCAGTGTTCAAAGACATGGTGGAACATCTTTTTGGCAGGCCCTTCAGAATAGTCTCTGCAGCGTACAACTGCATCTAGTAATGGAAAAAAGGCTGGTTCTGAAATTTAGCGAAAAGGAAAGGGTCACACGGGGATAATTCTGGGCTATTGGAAGAGTGAGGAACACGCTTTACATTGAGTTTAGTGAGATTACCAGCAACAACATCGCGATATGCGACCGTGCATTATCGTGGGGCAGCATTCAGCTTGTTGCACGAAAATGTAGCTTTGTGTGCGTGATATGGCCTTGCAGAGCTTCCAGGATATATCTGCAGTATTTCCGAATTTACAGTAGTGGGTGCAGATATAACATGCTAGTAAACCAACGAATATCGAAAAATGAGACGACCAATACTTCCTTAGCAGAAGCAACGTGACGACGATAGAGATTTACATAAAGAACTTTGCTGTTTGCTCTTAGGGAAGGAAATGATGTCAAGTTTAATCAGCAGTGATTACCTTAGAAAAAAACTCCTTATCTTGTGCAACATACTCTTTAATTGCGTGCAAGCATGCACGGGAACTCCTTTCGTTCGGGAATCAGCAGTCTTAGAACCCATCGTGTACAACAGGTCTCATGAATTTCAAGCCAACATATTATTCGTTCGTGACACCTTCATTTTACCTTATGCGGAACTGAACATATCTTGACTTGCACACCTCTCATAGTCGGAAACAGGAATTGACAACAATGAAACTAGTACTAGGTATACGTTTGGCATTAAGCTCACAAAGTATTGCAAAATTAAACTTTAGCATGAGGAATTATGCTTGTATAAACTGTGGCAATTCTTTTTTGAACAGCTCTCGTATTTTAACGTTCCTATTTTCGTATTAGGATGTTCTAGGCATGTATAAGCCATTCATTCATGTTCTGCCCGAAGGCAGGGTCTTCACATCATACGATGTGATAGTTCCCGCTGCTTTCAGCAGTGATAGATTAATGGCAGGGTAAACCGGAGTGAACGGAGAAAATCTTCCCAGGCGCCACTTCGTTCACCACAAATCCCACTTACGACTGCTGGGATCGAAAGCGGGCCACCTCGGTGGGAGGTGAGCACACTAACCACTCTGCCACAGCGTCACCCTTAATAAGTTCCTTTAATCTGTTGTACGAACAGGTGCAACCACTATCGATCCTTTAAATGTATACGAGGCAGTGTCAGGACGTTGTATAATGATGAGCTACTGCACGCTTATAATGGGGGGGGGGGGAGTACTGCTCGCAATATTGCATTCATTATTTTGTACCTGACATATAATGCAGAGCCGCAATTTTTATGTTCATTTTAATAAATATCGCGTGTCGCTTCAAACATATTTGCGCTTTGGTATTAAAAATGTATTACATTTCCGCAATATTTTTTCGGTAAAAGTACACACACAAGATAGTGTATGATGATAATTGACAACCTACATAATATTAATACAATAATAATTAACATATAACATGAAATTAAATATATCTCTGTATGTGATGCGTAATTTACATGTTATTAATAGGCACCCAAAAGTTTTCATAATGTTTAATTAATAAAATTCTTCTGTTGTTAATTATTTTGAGTATATGCAAATGGGTAGTATGACATAAAAAATTAGATTTATAATTTTTGTTTACCGTGTCATTAAACTGCAGCATACAAGAGTTTTTCAGGCTTCACTAACTATTAAATTATACATAGTTAGAAAAGAATCTTTCGCCATCCGCATTTGATATTCGTAGCCTGGACAAAGAAAGTAAGATTTAATGTGATGTTCACAATAATTTTATGTTCATTACTTTTTGCTCCCAAAAGTTTATAATATATGGTATTATGAATTATTAATAGTAGCTATAAGTTTCTTTGTTAGTTTAATATTTGAAAGCGTACTTATTAAAGTACTAAAATATCGACTTAAATTTAACAAATTTCCTGTATTAACCATGATGAATTCCACTTGCCTTCTTCTGATTTTCAAGCGAGCTTTCAATATCTCTTTGCTGTTTCTTTTCTTTAATTTATGCAATTCTAACATTAAGACACGCTTCTTTTGACGCTATAAATCGTGCACATTAAGCCTAATTCTGGCACTGGCGCCAGAAAAGGTTACATAGCCACCAGTATTGCATGAAGTCCTCACCGCCTTCGCAACACAATTTTAAACAACATACTTGTAAGAAAAAGCTATATTCGTCGCTCTAACAAGTATACCAATATTCAAACACGAAATACTTTTATTAAACAAAAGTTTTGAAACTACAATGACAATGTATGTTGTCAATTATCATAAATTAACTTCCATTATCTTGGAAACATTGAACACGTAGCTAACCAATTAATCATATTAGAATTTCTTTCATTTCAAAACATTAATGTAGAACCATTAGTAATCTTTATCATAATAACGAAAATCAAAAACTTTATCAAAAGAGGAAAAGTCCATATTTTATCACAAATTTAACTTTCGAATACACACACCCGAGTGTCGAAGGCATACAAATCTTCCACTGGAAATAATAAGAAAATCTGAAAATATAACTTATAAATTACTTAACATATTAATAATTAATAAACGTTGTATTATATTTACAATATCGAAAAAAATACCAACAAGCATTTTTCATTAGTTGAACTAACGTGTTTCTCTTTTCATTGCACAGAACTGTCATATTCCTTTTCGACTTTTCGATTTTTGAGGAGTTAACACACTCTCATCTACCTCAGCTTCAGTTATAATTACTTCTGGAATGATATCCACAATTTCAATATAAAAATTGCGGAATTAGCATCATTTCCATTTGAATTGTTCAAAACAAACTGAAAATATCATCATCATAGAAACGAATGCTAAGAAATCAGCAATATAATACGCCATATCTACCATGTATAACATCAAAATTTGAAAATATTAATACTCTGTAAAATATTTTAATGCTAAAATGGGTTAAAATGTTGTATGCAACAAGTGTATAGCCTTCATTCTGCACACTCATGAAAATTAGCGCTAAACATTCATTCGTGTCACCAAGATTATACACCAGTTACATAAATAAATATTTTTCCACAAGTTTTTCGTGAAGTTTACTCTGTATGTGCTGATTATATGAATCGCGACGTTTTCACTTTTCTTACATTGCAAAATTGGCATAAAATAACATTATTTTCACTGAAATAAAACCCGTATCTACGATATTCAGCAGCGCTAGATGACGTACTTGTTTCATTTGCTTAGTCTATCTTCTCACTACAGATTCACTTTTGAAACTAATTGTCATAACTACAAGCTAAAGCTTCCGAGGTTTAGAATTTATTAAAACCTCCTTTTGTGTTGAAATATGCGGAGTTTTCTCTAACGAGAGTATAATGTGCAGTGCAAAGTACCTGCATCCACTTACATAATCAATGCTGTCCAAAGGTTAAACAGTTTTTAGAATATGTCAAGACAATCTATTTTTTGTAAATTAAAATCCATTTTTAGAGTTTATCGCGCAATAAATACTTTGGTGAAAGAACCTAAAATTCGTGAAAACTTGAGCGAAAATATATAACTCTAAATTGCCTGCCATTATTATGAAAAATGGAGATAATTCTAACCGGAGCTGTGAATCATTTTTGCGTTAATCATTAACCTTCCACAGTCATACTTACTTTCAGAAACACAAAGGTCACACTTAGATCTTGGCGACCCCATTCTTTATATGCCATATCTTCATTATCAGCCAGTATTTATTTAATATTATGTTTCAAGAACACATTGAAACAAATTGAACTAGAAGAGAATTGAGTACTGAACTTTAAGCACAATTTATGTTCTTTTATGACTTAGTTTTGCATTATTTAAATAATAATAATAATAATAATAATAATAATAATAATAATAATAATAATAATAATAATAATAATAATAATAATAATAATAATAAGAAATCAATAAGGAAATGCAATTTCGTACATCTTGACAAACTCAGTTTACCTATTCCAAGCACAACTGTGTCCTATGCAAGTCCACTTGTGTCCTCCTACACAAGTGACAGACATGTTTAGTTTTACGGTTTCTTGTTCTTGAACAAAAGCAACACCGTTGTTTCTTATTAGAAGGTGGTTCATGTGGTTCTTGGTAACTTTTGAATGTTCAACCTTTCGCCAATTAATATTCGTAAGCTCCTTCTCAGTGTAGGCAACTTCAGACGTTCCAGCAGAAATTGTTGGATGAGACTCATGGCAAGCTTTTTCAGACATTTTTTCCTTCAGATCAGATAGCATTCACTCAAACAGTTCAATGGAGGAAAATCCGTTGTCAACTGCAAAGTTTCTGTGAATATCTTGAATGGGTTAAATCAAGTTTTTCACATAATAAGAGGGAACACTTTCCCTTTTTTTCTCTTTCTATCTTGCCGATATATGGTATGGCATTGTCCATATAGAAAGTTTTCGCATCATTAAGTATTACAACTTTTATGTCATATTTGTGAGGCTTTGATGCCATATAAACCCTGAAAGGGCAATGGCCTGTGAAGGAAAGTAGTTGCTAATCGATTGTAGTGTTCTTTTTTTTTTTTTTTTGATTGATTTGTTTATGGACGCTCTTCAACATTTCAGGTCATCAGCGTCCCATTCAACTCAGGGCGTGAAATGCTCATAGGCCTCTCTTTCAGGCTTGAGGTTCTTTCTCGTGCCGTAAATGTACGACACGGGACCCACGGCTTTACTTCCCTTCCGAAGCAAGCCATACTACGATTTTTACGCCCGAAAAAATCCATCGGTCCTGGCCGGGTTCGAACCCGTGTTCTTGGGTATAGGAGGCAAGTATGGTAACCACTACACCACCAGGACCGACTTGTAGTTTTCAAAGGGTATATACAACTGTCTGGAATTCTCTACTAACCTTTCTAAATTTTTTCTTATAGGAGTCAGTTTATCCTATGATTTTTTTCGTCCCTGGTATTTTTATCATCAAATCTAAGACAGGAAGCAGAAATTTAAATCGATGAACACTCTTTGAAGACTATGGATTGTCCATGTTCCATTTACCAAAATTCGTCGACGTCGTGTTCTGAGCTCCGGATAAATAAAACATGCCAATAAATGATATAATCCTTTAATAAGTGGTGTCATTATTACATGACTGGCGAACAACAAACAATCGCTTTCTGTTTATTTCTTCATTAGTTCCAAAAACAATTTTATTCACCATCAGTAAGTCCCAAGCTTCTAAACGCGTTCAAATATTTCTGACTGCACCTTTAGGTCCTGGCAAATGAGTTAAGATGCTCCTCCTAGCTACCCTGCCGCGACTTTTGGCGTTTCTGAAGTCCATACACATCCGTTCTTTCCTTTTGAGCACATTTCCTCCATGAGTAGCACAGAGTCAGAATTTTCCTCTTCGCCACTCATTTCACTGTTGGAGTCCGAATGAAGTTCGACATGATCAGGATCATCATCTGGATCACCACCTACAAAGCCACTCATTTCCTCATCATCTTCATCCAAAACTTATTTTATTGCACTCTCTATCTCTTCCACAGTTATTCAAGGACGTCTCATATCCTCCATTTGTTTGTCTGAAAGTAGCAACAATACCTATATCTAGAGTTTAGCTCATTTTACTCCTCAGGCTGTATCAATGTTAAATGAAAAGAATTAAGATATATAAACTGAGACTACATGCCTGAAACTACAAACAAAAACTCAACCTGAATAGTGACACAGGGACATTTTGTACCCCAGAGCACGCAGTACTTTACTTATAACTTCACTGGACAAAATCCTCGACGACATTTAGCTGGAAAATGACTGTACGTTTAATATAAGAATGCGAAATGAATTTGTCTGAGACGACAATGCGCTGGAGACTTGATGAAAGAGTTGCAATAAAAAGAAAATGAGGCGAGGTTTCAAGTACCCCAGTGTGACTGTGGAATCGCAAACATGAAATTTATCAGTTATTATTTGGGTAGAGTTTGTTGTTTACCTCTCACTACCAAATTCGATTCTTCTCGCGCGATAACTTGACAGCTGATTCTAATGAACAGATCCCTGCTCAGGTTGAATGGACTCGCCTCTGCGCGTAAGTTGTTTACCTTATTGCGTCAAGTCACAGAAAGTAAGAACTCGCTCCCACCTAAAAGCTTTTCATCTGTTTGCGTTCCAGGCTACAATGTTACAACAATTGTTCCGTGAGACAGAGTGAGTTTGCGGCGTTATAATTTAAAATACAGATGTATTTTGTCGTGATACTGCAATGCTTAGGGAACACGAAATAACTGCTTGTGATATCAGCTTTTAAATTCAGATTTCAGAAACATCTAGCGAATAGAACGGAAAAGCAATTTCATTTATGCAAAGAGAAATATATGTATTTCGTAAAAATAAACGAAAATAGAGAAGTAATGGACAGTTTCACACTTCACTTCATGATAAAGTGTACTGAATAAACGGAAATTATGTAATCTGTGAAATGAAATTCCATTTGTAGATATGCGTGAGCGTCTGTTGAAATTGTGCACAGGGAGATGAAAGCAGATGTACCTATATGGCGCAACTGCGATAAAAACACATTTATCACACAAGAGGTAGTACGATGTATATCCTAAGCTACAAAAAATGCACAAGGACTTTATGATGCACTCGATTCACTGGAAATAATTCGAACAATAGTAAACCTTTTATGTATATTATTGATAGAGAGAAGCACATCGTGGGTTTTACAACTAAAAGCAATTTGAAATGTTTGTGTAGGATGGATACTGAATTCGTCCATAATACTTTTAATTCAGGCCTGAATGAATTATTCAATTTTTCGCGCATGGACGAACGAATGATAAATATTATACACCGTTGGTTTTAGTCTTTCCGAATTAATTCTCCCAAACGTTCGCCAGATTACTAAAGCATGTAATTAATGAGCACCGTAAATGCAGATTAAACTTGTCACCAACATCTGCACTTTGTAAAAGCAGTTTGTATCAGTGTATGCAATGTTTGGACATCATCATTATTAAGTGATTCGTCTCGAGGAAAATGTGCAAAATAAAGACTCTGAAATTAGCATAGTTCTTAAGGATATTTTTTGGTTTATCATGGTAGTCTCCAGAACAAATATATCGTAGTTTTACTGAAGTATATTTTGTTACGACAAAAGCGTTGAAAATTTCTATAACTATATAATACATCAGTTATGCCCAACAGGCTGTTTCAAGAGCTACTCTATATCATAGATCTGTCTCACTCCTTCACTTACCGCCACGGGTGGCCGAGGTCGTTAAGGCGCAGACTCGTGAGCGGGAAATCTTGAGTTTCAATCTTACCAGGACCGTGAGTTTTTTCCACGTTTTCTTCAGTCCTCATAAATGGCATGCCAAATGCCGGGGAGTTACCCTAAAACTTAAGCCTGAAACGCTTTCTTCCTGGAAAAAATCCTTTCCCAATGTATCATTTAATCTCATGTATCATCAGTATCCACCGCCGGTGATGCCTCAGTAGTAAAAACGGGTGTTAAACACTATTAAAAAAAAAGCTACACTTGAATTGAAAGGTTTTCTTGCTTATGCTTAAGAATCTCACAATGAGTGAGAAACCGAGTATTTCTGTGTGGAAGAGGCAATCAAGTCAGGAGTTTCATTTGTAAAGAAATAATTCACGTAGTAATCTCGTTTTAATATGAGCTACAGTTTCAAAATCACCACGGCATCTATTATGGCAGCCACTTACTTTCAGGAACGGCAATAATTGAGTTTGAATTTAAGTGAAATCGGTAGCCATTTCTACTCTTATTTAGGCACGTAGGTGGCGCTAGACTATGGAAGATAAATGAACTGGAAGCGTTACGATCTTCAGATAGTAATATTTCTGATAATACAGCGAAACTTTCCTATCGGGAACTGGACTAATTAATAAAACAATAAAGGCATTTAAGGATGGAAAATTGGTAAAGAATTGTTTGATTATGGCAGCTGAGGAAGTCCGTTCTAAATTAATAGATGCATTTAAATCTATAAGCCTTTTACGAAACATAGTGGAAATGCCCATTGAAGAATTGGGAAAAGATAAGAAGAAAAAATAAAAAAAATACTTCATTTACAAATTACAAAATTAAATTTCTTTCCTCTCGCTCTTGACGAAAGTACTGATAGAACTGATGAAGCTCAGTTGGGCAATTGCTGATGGACCTCAATAATGAACTAAATGTTGCGGAACACCTGTCCCTGTAGTTTCTGCAGAAACTAAGACGTGAGGGAAAACATTTTTAACGCTGTTGTTCAAGTTGGATGCAAATATCAGTTTCCATGGGGAAAATTTACAAGTGGTGGTGGTGGTGGTGGTGGTGTTTATCTTTCCAATTAAACTAAGTATACATATATTCCACGCCACATCGCCCATGCTCTTGTAAAATGCTTCATTTCTGAAATTAATTCCAACAAAAGAAAACAGCAACTTTAATAAGAACGCAGTCTCTTAGACATACATTAAACAGACAAACATGCAATAATTTTGATATTCATATAAATGTTTCGTATTATTTATGTACAATGTTTATAAAAATTTCTTGTTCCTAAAACTACGTAATATATTTAATAAAGTACCCAAGTTTAACCAGTTTTGTTTATTTACAATTAAGTGCCAATATGCTAGCCTCCCCCTACTGATCCGTCCTGGTGATGTAGTGGTAACCATACTTGCCTCCTAAACCCAAGATTGCGGGTTCAATCCCGGCCAGGACCGATGGATTTTTTCGGGTGTAAACATCCTAAGTATGGTTTCCTTCGGAAAAAAGTAAAGCCACGGGTCCCATGTAGTAGATTTACAGCATGTAAGAGAATCTCAAGCCTGAAAGAAGACACCTTTGAGCAAAATTTATCGGCTATTTCGCGTCCTGAATTAAATGGGACGTTGATGACTTGAGATGTTAAAGAGATCCCTTAAATAAACCAAATGAACAACTTCCCCTACTAGAAGTAAAAATATGAATACGGGATAAATTTTATCCTTCATCTTTTGTCCGTGCACACTTAGCCAAAATGTGCCCCCTGTCTTTCGGTTTCGAGCATAATGGGTAAATCCTTCGGCCTTCCTGGTCAACAACCTTACGTGCCTTCCAGCTTTCCAGTTTAAGCCATGCTATTCCCGACCTCTGTTTTATCTCCATGATATAGGTTTCTTTATGCCATCTAGTTTTAATTTTGCTCTGCAGGTTCAGAGATAACATATGCATGCATCGGGCCTCTATTTCCTACAAGTTTATGTCAGACATGCGTCTTTTGACTTTTTTCACTACACCATACCTGTTTTCAGTACCCTTCTGCCAAATATCTTTTAAATCGATTTTATACAATTCCCGCTGTGCAACTGCCACCCAGCATTTTGGATAATGCATGTTGTTTAATGGTGCCGGTAACATTATACCCTCAGGGTTGTTTGTTGTATTTTAATTATCCTTAGCCAGTATGCAATTACATTTATTTTGCTGTACAGTGCACCTTCCCAGCATCCTACTTCCCGTAGTACCCCGTAGTTGGATGTTCCCCTCCCCACACCTAGAACTCGCTATCAGAAATCACATTGTAATTTATTTAGAATGTCTGCTTTATCCCATCCCCAAAACTCACTTCCATATAACAATAAGGACCTAACCATTGCCTCATACGTAGTTTTTAATGTTTTGACTGGCATATCCGGGCTAGCAGCCTCAACACCTCAGAGAGTTGACCGCTCCCCTTGTGCTTGGCAAAAACTGTGCGTTTATTGCACTCATGTCAAATCTTATTCCAAGATAGTCAATTGTTTAACAGTCCGGATTACTTCTCCCCCATACGCTCATTTTTTCAGTTTGCCAGTTTTAAATATGAGAGCTTTAGAATAATGATGGCGATCTAAATGCTAGGATAGGGCAAGAAAAAACATAACTTTGAAAAAAGGAGATACAGAGTTTAGAAAACCAGGCAGGAGCAGTAAGGAATCAGTCCTGAACGCAAGGGGAAAGAAAGTTTTATTATTTTATGATGCCTTCGAATTAGAAATAATTAATGGGAATTACTGTTCAGATGAATCCGAGCACTTCACTTTTGTACATACTAACGGGAGTAGTGCAATCGATTACGTGCTATGTTCGCAAGATATTTGCAACTGATTAAAAATTTAACACCATTTCCCACTGCTATTAACATTAAAGTTGAATTACTATGAGCATCCAACACGTTTCGAACATATTAGACGAAATTTATAAATATTGCAACGAACGGCGCAGAACAACGTGACGCTAGGCAAACGTTTATACGCCTAATTTATACTTTTAAATGACCTTGTTCCGTCTTAATAAAATAAAAGGGCTTGTATAACCGCCACTGCAACACACCAAATATTGAAGCTGGTAAACAGAAAGTGCATCAGGATGGGTCATGCTTCGGCAAGGAATGGATGGGCTTAATCTTTTCTCCCTAGCGCGCTGGATGTTAGACTTGGTTGTATTAGATTATTAAGGAGAAAACGGCACTTAGCTCCTGTAATATGAGTCAATATGACAAAATGCTCGGCCGTACCACAAACAACTATTAGGCATTTTATGCTAAGCTGAACGGTTTGCTCCACATCCCCACCCACGCATATTTTACTAAATAAAATTTTAAGAAAACATTCAAAGACACACATACGTTATAATTAAATCAACAAATTTAAAGACAATCTATTAAAAGGAAACATTCATTTTCCATAAAACGATGACATATATACATATATATTGTTAGGCTTAGTTTATAATTTTCTGCTTAAATATAATTTCACTTAACTTTATGTTAAATGACAGCGCGCCTGTTTCTCCTTAGAACTTTTTAATATTCTGCATGGTGTTTACGGTCTGATTTTACAACTGTGAAGTCAGTGATAGTACGTGAGATAAAATTATAAATTGGGAAAGGATCTATTTAAAGGATGGAAGCGTTCCAGGCCTAAATTTAGGGTATCTCCCTATCATTTGCCATTTGTAAGCACTGAGGAAACCTCGGAAAAACCTCAGTAAGGAAGAACAGCACGAATCAAGCTGCAGACCACCCGCTCACGACTCTGGTGTTTTATCGACCTCAGCCAACCGTGTTAGTTGCTGACATAAGCTGCTGTTGTGCTCAGAAAGCAAATCGTTTTTTAAAGTAGCCCTAAAATGTGCAAAATGTGGTATTTTCTTCCTTAAGAAGGAATACTCTACAACGTTTTTATCGTTTTTTTTTTGTTTTTCTTTAAATAGTGTTTAACGCCCGTTTTTACGACTGAGGCACCACAAGCGGTGAACACTGATGATACATGAAATGAAATGATAAATTGGGAAAGGATTTATTTTTAAGGAAGGAATCGTTCCAGACCTAAGTTTAAAGTACTTCCTCGGCATTTGCCATTTATGAGGACTGCGGAAAACCTGGAAAAAAATCTTACTCAGGGAGGATGGTCCTGACGGGATGTGAACCCCAGATCTCCCTCTCACGAGTCCGCGCCTTAACGACCTGGGCCACCCATGGCGGTATTTTTATCGTGATCAAAGTTGAGGAATATAAGCTGCAATAACATTTTTTGATTAACTTTAAGTTTAATTTGTTAAAATTTGTGTGAGCAGCATAATAACTACAATACCGTAGACATTGTTCATTTGCTTTTTATTACAGATGGAACTCTAAGCCAGTAATTAAGAGTGTGAGTTAGGCTGAAATACAAGATGTCTCGAAGGATACTGCTCCCACAAATTTGTAGACCTGTTAACTCCTTGGAATTTTTAAATAGACAAATTTTGTCAGTATTAACAGCATGCTACTTCACATGGTCATTAGACTGTTGGACATAAAATTCAAATAATAAACACTTAGAAATAAGTTCAGTATAATTTGTTATTTTGAGAATACAAAAGAGAAGCTCTTTTGTGTTCCTAACTGAACTATGGCTCATAGTGGCAATCAGCTTGTATCAATACGCGCTTTCTTTAAGAATGATCATGGGTAAACTACAGCTCACTATAAGTGAAAGGTATAGAGAGAGCGAGGAAAAACTAAAATAAATAAATAAACAAATAAAATAAAAAATAAAAAATCTACAGGTTTTTTGTGCGAACATCTAAAAAGTCGTAATGCTTTTAAACAAATTGAGTCCTTAAATTCGAAAAAAGCGTTTGCAGGCAGCATAGCGAAGCTAGGTAAAAATAAATATAAATATTCCTCTGCACCATGTACTGTACAAACGTACACATGCAATATATCGTCACAGTAGATTGCTTTGATAGCTATGTTGATTAAACTTTTTATTATTATTTTTACATTAAAACGGTCTCATAAAAAGCGGATTCCGATGGTAATATCCATTAGTTTACAAATAACCAACAAAATGTGCTTTGAAGTATGGAAGAAATGCGAACTTATGAGGGGAGTTCTAAATTTTTTTGGCCCGACAAAGAAAACACAAGGAATATATATATTTTTAAACATAATCAATTTGTGAATCTATACAGTTAGTTCAACGATTCTCCAATTTTTTAGTACCCTCAGTAGTAATATTTGTCCTGTGTGTAAAATAAGTGTCTATCTCAGCTTTAACCTCATCATTTGATATGAATCTTCGTCCACCCAGCCATTTCATCAGGTTTCAGAACAAAAAGTAATTACTGGAAGCTAATACGGCTAATGTGGCGGACGAGGAAGCACTTGGAAGCGAAGGTCATGCAGTTTTGCAACAACAATCCCAGACGGTGAAGGGGCGCATTATCGTAATGAAAGAAAACTTTCATTTTCGTAAGGTGTACGTAGTAACTTGAAAATGGGTTTTGTAGGCCCATGCGTAAAGATAGTTGAAAAGTGAGTCGTACACCAGTACGTAACAACTGGGAAGAATGAGCCTCGAGCAGAGCGAATGCCTCTATCGCTTTTAAATCTCCTAAGCGCTTGGTCTAGCCGCGCCACCGGAATCTACAAATGTAAGCGCACGCATACTGCTACACTTCAAAAATTCAAAACATTTATTTGTAATTGGTTAGCTTAAAATCAACTGCCATAACGGCGGAAGGGTTCGGCTCCCCTAGGGGATACCAAGGTCAGGTTCCAACTGCCCTCTCCCCAGATATTTGGTTTCCTAAGGTGCATCTGTAGCAAAAACGGGCGTTAAACACTTCATTCATTCCAGATGTTTGGGTCGTTAAGAAAAAACAAAATTGATCTCTTGTATTTCCCTTCTTGGTTAAAACAGTGATTAATTATTTCTGTTACTTCAATCCTAACCGCAATCAACATCAGAGAAATTCTTGTTATAAAATTATATATATATATACTTCGAATTTACACCCTTGATTAAATATATAAAACACAATAAAATGTTTACGATATATATTTTACATTAATATTTTAATGGGGCCGGCCACAAATGCAGTTTCAAACTACAAGTTACAAGTCCATACATTCGCAACGTATTAGACATACATTTGTGGAACACTTAAATTAATATAGGAATAAGTGCTGAATAATCTATTTCAGAGTTGAGTAATTGTTAATTCCGAGATGCTGAACTTTTTAGAGTTAGATTCTTGGAATTATATCAAACTATCTCTTAGGAATATCTCAAAATATTGCTAGCACAACAAGTACTTTGCGCAATTTAGCTTTCATAGAACTCCCTAATGTCTTAAGCATAAATTTTTCTGTTCCTAAATGAAACACCAGCTAACTGACATTCTTTAAACAATTAACTCTAGGGTGCAAGAAACGAGTGCAGCGTATTACCTATTTGCCTTTCAGACGATGAAAAATCGTCTACACTTGACTTTTGGAGGAAAGCTCAAAAATACGAGAATTTTAAATCATAATTTCAATTTTAAAATATTGGCAAACTATCCCTAATTTTCTTGTAATTAGCTCAATTGTAATATTTCTGTAAATTATTTTTTCGATAGTCAATCATGTAGAGAGAGAGAGAGAGAGAGAGAGAGAGAGAGAGAGAGAGAGAGAGAGAGAGAACAAAATAGATACATGCATAATGGTTGCGATTCTCGTGTTCATAGAGTTAGATATGCGTAGCATGAAAAAAATTGTTATGGTTATCCTGTAGCTCAAGAAATGCTATTTAATGACATGTACCAGTAGAACACACAACGCAAGTAAATAACCAGTCCTCTTCCTATATTTGAGGAGGGGGTAGAGAAAGAGGATGGTGAAGAATAACTGCTTTACATTTTAAAATACTACTGATATAATTAAAACAACAGAAATAATAATAATAATAATAATAATAAAATAATAATAATAATAATAATAATAATAATAATAATAATAATAATAATAATAATAATAATAATAATAATTCATAGAAATGATTACGATCACATTCTTAGTGGTGGTCTTCGAGATATATGTAGGGTATTTTGAGAGACTACAAGAATATTTTAAACACATCAGAAGGAAGTGTCTCTGACGGAACCTTGCAACACTGTGTAGAAGTGTTGGCATTTCACAACTTTACCGCTATAACTATCAGAAAAATACCCAATTATAAAATGCATAATAGAATTTATATGCCAATAATGCCATATAATAACACACTGCATAATAAATATTTAATCTACATCTCTGTAGCGAGAAAAACTTGGTCTCAAAGGTGTATCAACTGAAATGGGAATTCGCTGCTGTAGGCGTTAAGAGCACTTAAGATCAAATAATTACATTACTCGGCCGTTGTCTCAAATTCTCACTATCTGATTCCGACATTAAATATTTAATTTGTTTCCAATTAATGAATAAGGGCCATCATTTGTGTCCCGTTTATATTGCTCATAATGTAATGTCAGTCACAAATTCGCACATCTATAGTTAATTGGTTTGTTTGTGTTATAATTAATTTGTAACGATATTTCAAAATTCAAAACTAAACACTCACTTTTCAGCCCTAGAAGCTAACCCCAAAACCACAGCTGTATGTGTTCGTCTGAGGAATTGAAATGAACAAGACTTTACAGATAAGCATTTGAGGAATATCATTAACAGTTTGCTGTACCTCTACTGTATTTAAATCGGAAATTTAAGTAGCCATGGTACCCCCTGGACATTGTCACTGTGTTCACGAAACTATTGCTGCATCCTGAAACATCTACTCATTTGCTGAAGTTTCGTTGTTACTGTTATACCGCCACAACTGGTAAACTCGCCATTATTACATTTTGAGGATTGTGGTAAAATAAGGGCCGTATAGATGCTCATCAAAGCTCTGCAGAGTTTCGCCATCCACCATCACACTGGAGTCAAAACTAAAACAACGTATTGAGAATCGAATCTTATGAACTGTGTAGACAGATATCCTGAGTTGTTCAGAAAATCGTTCGCGATGCATTGTTTAGTGCATTAAAATATACAACATGAACAATAGCTTATCTTCATGCAACCTCTATCAACAATAGAATCACTTGCTGCCAGGTATGAGAGTGATACCAGTTTCATCCTCTCCATCTTGATGCTATTCTGCTGGCAATATGCTTTTTCATCTTCATTCTGTATCATTGTATTTGCAAAGTAAGTACCTATAATATTCCTTCATTAAACGTGAAGGAAATAAACAGGTAGAAAGAAGACTTTCCACAACAACAGTGTTTGTCAAAAACTCTGCGGATTTTTACAATCTAAATGCATTCGCACTAACGAAATTACAATGATAATGTAAGTACCAACAGATACGACAAGCAGTGGCGCCAACTGTTTAAACGATTAAGAAAATAAATATAAATCAATCACACTCCGTGTTGTGTTAGCATAGATGCACTTATAAATATTTGAATTAAAACACAAAATATATGATTAATACCAAAATATTTAACGGATTCAGTGAAAACAAGAAATTTTAAATTGCTATTTATACAATGTGACCTTATAATTAAGAAAAGAGATTTATATGTAAAATTTAACCTTATTTTTATTAACTTGGATGCTGAAACTCACAATTAAAGAGCGTGCCGTGTAGCAAGTGTATTTCTCCTAACTATGCGTGTCGGCTCTGGTGGTGTAGTGGTAACCATACTTGCCTCCTAAACCCAAAATCGCGGGTTCAAACCCGGCCGGGATCAATGGATTTTTTCGGGCGTAAAATTCCTAAGTATGGCTTCCTTCGGAAGGGAAGTAAAGTCGTGGGTCCCCTGTCGTACATTTACGGCACGAAAAAGAACCTCAAGCCTGAAAGAAGAGGCCTCTGAACAAAATTTGTCGGCCGTTTCCCGCTCTGAAATGAATGATCTGAGATTTTAAAGAGCGTCCATAAATAAGTCAATCACTTCATCAAAATCCAAGGATGGTCATGGTCCTTAATGTGAAATGTTTTCCACTTTTCACCCCCACGGTTTGACACCTCGATCTTGATGACAACGATCATTGAATTTTATCAAAGAGTTTCTAGTTAGAAAAATCAGAAGAAATATAACAATAGTCTCCATTTGTGGTAAACTCTAATAGATATTTTCTGCGAACTTACTTATAGACTTTGCAGAACACCACGTGCTTATTTTTATCGTATTCATGGATATTAAACTAGCCACGAATTTTGAGAAGTTCCTCTTCTCTTTCCCCCTTTATCTCTTTCACTTTCTAAGGATTTGGAATGACACCTAATATCACAAACAAGGGAATTACACTGGTTCCTGAATTAAGAGTAAATAAATTTAACTTGCCGAACTCTGGGCTCGGTTATTATCAACTGGAGGTCATTTACATACAAATTTATCCATTATGTTACTAAACTAAGGCATCACAGAGAG